>JXSR01S005502.1:58032-76940 GCA_000969725.1 Ophiothrix spiculata | reverse complement strand
AATCATGATTTTTCCGGCATATATTTTATCCCAGTCACAAGATTGACTTACTGCAATCGGGAAAACAGGGTATACGTTAGGTCCCAAGTACTGGAACACACAATTTGGATAATACATGATACTGGACAAAAAATAACTCCCAGAAATGTCCAATACTGGAATGCCCCCTGAATTTACCAATACCCCGGCTTGAACCAGTATTTGTGATGACTCATCCCGAAAAGGGGGACACTTTTCGAGAAACTGATGAAAATAGGTGGAAAAAAAATAAAGAAAATAATAAGAATATCCAGCATATTTTCTATTGTAAAATCTGATCGCCTTGATCAATTTTAACAAGTAAGGTCTCATTTTAAAGCTTAGAAAATGCTGTAACAGATGAAATGATAAAATAAAATTTGATATCACCTGCAAAGTCCCCCTTTCAGGATGAGCCATCACATTTGAGACCTATCGTTCCCCTCACCGATCATCACAGTTCAAATAGACTTCTCTAAGTAAAAAAAAAGTAAACAAGTCATCACATTTTTATAGGGGAAGCAGGTGGCGCAGCGGTACTTCCCTCGCCTTGCCCCAATGATCCCACAGGACTGTCACGGGTTCGAACCTCGGTCTAGGCGCTGTATGTGCAATTGGTTGCCAGTCCAAACTTGCTTCCGCAGGTTTTTCTCAGGGCGCTCCGGTTTTCCTCCTGCACTAAAACTGGCAAATAAATCTGACCATCTGACAGAGGACCCTCATGGAAAGCAGTGCTAGACACTGTACTGGCTTTCCTCTATAAATATGTCATATTTATTTATTTAATTTATAACTACAATATCACATTGAGTAGACCTCAGGGAAACTCCAGTTGATATGACAATCTGTTCCCAAGATATGAATACGCCAGAATAAGAACATCCCAACTCCAATAGCTCCCTTCTGTTAATTATACTTATACAATGTAAATGCATACAAATCTCTGAAAATGCTTTCACATCACTAAAATAGCATTTCCATGTCAATATCCTAATCATAGTGTCACATTTGACCCTGTAGTTGACTTTTTTTAGACATTGTTAGATAATTGTTATACATAGTTGATATATTTAAACAGCCATTACAAGAAAACTCTAACTCCATGAGCTCCCCTCTGCAACTGTATGCTAGAAAAATTAACAATCTAACAATGTCTAAAAAAAGTCAACTACAAGGTCAAATGTGACACTTTGATTGGGATAAAGACATGGAAATGCTTTTTAGTGATTTGAAAACATTTTCAGAGATTTGTATGCATTTATTATTTTACAGAACTTAACAGAAGGGAGCTATTGGAGTTGGGATGTTCTTATTCTGGCGTATTCATATGCTAATTTGAATATACACACTCCAAAATATTTAGACATTGTGACAAACACAAAAGATAACATTATTTAATTTAATCATTGTTCACCCTTGCAGCTGATATAAAGGCTGGGGCAACAAAACCTTTTTGCCTCTAATTTTATTCCATTAAAATTCAAATTAACATCAAATCACACTTTATCCCTTGTGCCTTTGTACAAATGGGAATGAGCAGTGAATCGGGGGAAATACAAATTCTTTATTAAAGAGACTAGCCTAGATTCCACTTAGAATTAAAAACTTATGGAAATGCTCTAAATAAAGCTTAAAAGTGTAGTAATATCCAAAAAAGTACAAATATTTCAACAGAAATGGCTCAAATTGAGAGATAACTAATTTGCAATATATCATTCTTTGAGGGTGGTGTGACTATCTTGTGTTTTCTAAATCCTAAATTTGTACCTCAGATCTGGATTTACCAGATAAAAATCAAACAAAGCTCTTAGAGATAATTTAATACATATTAAAAGAGAAACCATTTCATCAAAAATAATTTGTTTACCCATCACATGTGTAGAAACAAAATCTTTTTAAATTTTGAAACTAGAAACACTGTTTTCCCATCTTTTTTTCGAAAAAAAATTAAAGCAGTTAAAGAATTGCAATTTTCGTCAATATTCCTCAAAATCATGGAAAACTACTTGTAGGTTATATTACTATAAACATGTTCTACCTATTCATGTAAAAAAATATGTAGACCTGTAAAAAAATTAGTGGGAAGAACCTAGGCCAGTCCCTTTAACTTCTGCAATGGATTAATTTCTGACTACTGATCTGTTATTTCAGAACAACAAAAGCAAAAGATTCTACAAGCATCTAAAAAGTAGAAATTGTTTTCAATTTGCTAGTGTGAAGTTAGCATTTTCAAAGCATGTAGGTAAAACACAGCATATACTCTATAAACCTTGAAGTATGCAACAAACAATCGACTCTGTTACAAGATTCATGGGTATGCCTTGTATTCTTCAACATTGTGAACTTGTGGTTTTGTATTGTGTAAGAGACTCGTAATGAATGATTAGGATTGATTAAGACCAAAACACTGCTAATTACCGTACTGACGCATGTAAAATCCCATCTTCGCGCAATGTACCACCCGTATATTTACAAACATTTTCAGGAAATTAATGTACATGCGGGTAAAGTCCCATTGGTATCCTTTAGAAGTCGCCAAATTATCATCCCAATACCATTTTATTTGTGGCCATAATTTGCTGAATCACCTAGAAATTTATCATAATATCAAAATCTGCTTTAAAAAATAGTCGCAAACTCATCTCAATTACGATAGAAATGGGTACATTTTATCCAAAATGTCTTATAATTTG
Organism: Ophiothrix spiculata; assembly: GCA_000969725.1. Taxonomy (NCBI): domain Eukaryota; kingdom Metazoa; phylum Echinodermata; class Ophiuroidea; order Amphilepidida; family Ophiotrichidae; genus Ophiothrix; species Ophiothrix spiculata. Next base: position 74,229 of record JXSR01S005502.1, on the reverse strand, counting down.
TGGGAACATCACGGCTGATCGCGGATGAATATACACCTTTTTACTGTTTTTATGTTCTAAGTTTCAACAGATGGCGACGTTTACGTTCATATAATGGTAAAAATATCTATCGGACATGCGCAATCGCGACTGTTACTGTAACAAAATGGCGAATGTCACGATCGGATGTGCAAAAATAATTTCACCATATTTAACCTTGATTGGTACGTTCCTATAAGTGTTTGTTGAAAAAACTCTTGGGGATAATTTTAAAGAATATTTGCTGAACTGAATCCTTAAATATTTGGTTCAAAACATTACAATGAATAGATTGATTTGATTCCTCTAGGTCGGACTGGCATTGTTTACCTCAGTAGATCTACCGGTTATATTAGTTCAGTCTCTCTCATGCGTCCTCGTGTCCGAGCCCCTAACTTTGATCCAAGTTCACGTTCAAAAAAGGTTGGACATTACTCGAGTCACGGTATGTGGTTCTCTCGTTTTTCTTGTCCGTTCCCGATTTTCCCAATCTTGCCCTATGCTGGCTACGCCTCTAGGAGCATTTCATTTTACACCACATGTATCAGGATCTGAAACTGAGCTAAGGGTACTATGATCAAGATTATGGCGTGTTTGTTTTAAATGGTTGATAACTTTATGGTTTGGGCAAGCTACTCTGCGATTGGCGCTCATAGGTTTGCTTATTTGGACACTATATGTGTAATTTTTCATTCAATATTTATTAATAATTCTAATTCCAATGTTGTACATGTATATTGTAAATGTAAATTATGCAAAATGGTGCTTTTTATAAAAAAAAAACATTCTATTTCAAAAATCTTGTTTCCAAAATTCAACATCTTAAGTACAAGTTCTATTTCAATAAGTTCTTCATATATTTAAAATATTGAATATCATTATCTATTGACGATATTAAATACCGAGTGAAGCAGAAACTTGCGAAAGTGTATCTTGTAAAACAGGTCGTCATGTGAGTGCAAGAAAGTCATATCTGCAATAGCTGCCATTTGTCATACATAAATTTGGATTGCACACTTTATAATCTCCAGTCTTGGGTCAGTGGTTCTTGAAATGGTTCTTCAAGTGACGGTATCACCTGAAGAACCATTTCAAGAACCACTGATATAAGACAGGGAAATTTTGAGGGATTTTTCACATTCTTGAGACAAGGTGTAAAATAAATATAACTTAGGGCAGCCATTGCAGATACGACTTTCTTGCACTCACATGAAGAGGTCTGTGCTAAAGGCACTCAAAAATTTTATCACTATGATATTGTTGGCATTGACGTATGAGGGGTGCTTGGGGCAAAATGAGTGCAAAGTCTCGGATTTTCAAAATCGAGTTTGACATATTTTCATTCTTCATTATCTCAGCTTTCAAATGATATAATATGGCAGTCCTTCTTTCCCCATTCTTCAAAATGCAAGGCAGTCTTATGAATATCTGGCAAGTAGTAGTAATAATTGCACTTCCCAGCATAATTGACCTTCGAAAAAACAAAATTCGACCTTTTCACCATTCATGTAGAAGCTGTTTATTCTAAATCTTCATTCGCGACTTTCCGCTCATTTTGCCAAAGCAACCCACATATACTCATATGTGTTTACTCCTATATGTGTGCGTTCATCTCTAATCAGCCTTTGTGGTGAATTTCATTTTATGCTATAGGTGAAAATACATGCAAAGTTATAATTTGACGAAAATGATTTTTTTTTTCAGATTCGCAATCTTTATGCTTGCTTCAAAACACCTGTTAAGTTTTATTTCAAGAAAATGTTTTGAAACATGAAATGTATCTGTATATGTTATCAGGATCATCAACAGAAAATGCAGGGCTTACGGATCTTTTAATGTGTTTATCCCAGTTTCACCTTTTACTCCATACCAACCTTTGAGGGACAATAACTTGAATTCTTTAAACCAAATAAAGTTCAATGAGCTGTCATTTTAATCCTTAGAACGTTGTCTTTGGAAATATTTGAGGAGCTTGTGTGGTCTAGTGGAACATCAGTAGGTCATGAGTTCGAGCCCCGCTACAGCCAACGGGTTATGTCCTTGGGCAAAGCATTTAATTCTGATTGCTTTGTCGACCCAAGCGCATTGGGGAGCTGTTAGGGGAATATTACGATCCAAGTTCCGATAGGTCTGCATCATAAGATTGCGATCTAGTTGAGGTGAAATGATAGTGATGATTTCCTAATAACAGTGTAATAATAATTTCAAGCGCTATGATAGTATGGTGAATAGCGCATATAAATACCGATTATTATTATTATTATTATTATTTAAGTAAAAATGCCAAGAGGCCGCATTTACGGCTGGTTCAAGATAAACGGTCACATATACTCCTGCTTCAGGCTTTTATTGATAAGTTTGCAACATGCAGCACCCACTGTTTGCTTGTAACCTTCTACAGCCCAACACAATTTAATTGAAAAGGAAATTGATGAGGATACAATTTGCCCAGTGGGGATACTTATCTTGTATTTGAAACAAGTTTGAACAATAAACACAAGTGTAGAAAGAAAATAACTACTGCTGGTTCAGTAGTTCATATTGTTATTGTGCATTCCCTAATGTGGGCTACATGTATAACTAATTTAACAAAAACTCACTCACAGGGAGTTTTAATCATTCAGTTTGTTGTAAATTGTTTGTTTTCAAAAATATTAGTCAATCATGTTATTGTTAATTAAGGGAAAGAAGGCTGAACTAGAGTTTCATGACATTTTAAAAAGTATTGTACACTGCCGCTGGAAATTATTTCTGCATAATCAAAAATGTTAAAAGAAACATTCTTTTTTTTAAATAAACGATTTGTAATCATCAAAAATTCATGCTTATGTAAGTGACTTGTTTATTCAATATATATATAAATCAATGTTTCTTCTAAAATTTGATCTTCCATTACCATAAAAATGACTGATTTCATGTACACTACAAGTACAAATTTTATTAGAATGTAGCTGATCAATTATTCATAACCTCATTATCACCATGCAACCGGATATAGAATGTTTTCAGGTTATAAGTTTTCAAACAAATGCGCAGAAATGTATTTAGACTCTATTTATTATGTGCAGGATAAAGTGGTGAATATACATTTCACACCATATTTTCAATTCATTTAGTGTAATTTTGATTTGATTCTATAGATAATTATAAAATATAGATTCTGTCAAAAAATCATGAAAGTCAGATAAACGCCTCTCAGGATATTGCTAAATAAAGGTTTTGTGTGGAAATACTTTCCGGCGGCAGTGTATAAACCGATTGTCATGCGCATGCCTTGAATCAAAATTACTTTTGCAGTATAAATCAAAAGTACAAGCATTCTAACTAATATTATGTGGTTATACAAATTAAAAAAAACATGCAAAATGATCAGGGATTGAAACGATGATAAGCAGAAAGTATTATCTATTATGATTATAAAATGTTGACGAGGTGAGTTAGTAGATTCTTATCATGTGATAAATACAATATTTTTTGTATTTCAATACTTGGTTGTGTCCAGAAATGTCCATCCCCTCCCTATTGCAAAAAGTGTAGGGCTACCATCATGTATCCTAATAATCGAAATATTATCAAAATTAAATGTTGATTTCAAGTAAGTTTATTTGAAAAGAAGCCAGTAATTTAGTTGCATCACCACGGGTTATGTATAATAGTGCAATGTGACTGCTACCGTCCACACTTCCCCAATTCCCAATGTTTATTCAAATTTTATGTACATTTTTATGCCCCCCAAGAGGCATTATTTTATAGTTATGTAAATAAAAAACTTTCATTCATTTTGCCAATACTATTCCATGTAAATTATTGATATTCATGTATATAGTCATTTTATATTTCTCTGCATATTATATTACCCATAGACAGATGTTTTTTATTTTGGGGAAGTTTTTGCAATTCTCCAAATTCAAGACAGTTGATGTGTATCAATGCACCAAAAGGTACAACAACATTGTAGCAAAGTTAATTTTGAAATACAGGTGCCTGAAGTTGAACAATGATTGAAAAAGGTCCTTAAAGGCATTATAACCACGATCGTGTTTGTCAAAGTAGACATTTTGATAAGTATAGAAAGAGCTTACAAATATCAGGAGGCCTACAGCCTGCCAGTAGTTCAGATATATTCTCTATCTTTGTGAAGTTAAAAGCTAAAATTGGAGCATATAATAAGTCATTCGCCTGCGAATGAGATATTCAGTGATAGTGTTTCTAGAAATTGATGCATTTGCTTAACATTTCTAAACTATAATAATGTCATTTTAAGGGCCCTGTCAACCCTCCATTTTCAGAAAGTGGTTTTGCTCTGTAACTCAGCAACGAATATTTAAATCCATATAAAAGTATACATTTCTAGATGTGAATTTGTATACTAAAGACGCTGGTCAAGTCAATTTTGGACAAAAATGTGAAATTTTGGCCCTTAGGTCCAAAAAAGGTATAAAAATCATGTTTTTGGCCCCAAAATTTACGGGAAAGCTAACTACACTTTGCTTTGGTAAAATTTTGAACTGCTTTACTTTTTAGAATCTAGAAAGCAATATCTAGGAACGCTTTTTTCAAATTTTTGATTTTTCTCTTCATTTTTGAAATATTGCCAAAAATAGGTCAAAATCCCACTGCTGACACCAAAATTTGTGTCAGAAGTGGGATTTTTGAGATTTTTTTGACCAATTTTTGACAATATCTCAAAAACTAAGACAAAAATCAAAAATTTGAAAAAAGCGGTCCTAGATTTTGCTTTCTAGATTCTAAAAAGTAAAATGGTTCGAAATTTCACCAAAGCAAAATTTAGTTAGCTTTCCCGTAAAATGTTGGGCCAAAAAAAATGATTTTTGGACCTAGGTCCAAAATGACACATTTTGGTCCAAAAATGACCTCACCATCATGTTCAGTATGCAAATTCGCTTCTAGAAACGTATACTTTTTTTTGGATTTAATCATCCGTTGCTGAGTTACAGAGCATAAAATATTTCAGAAAACGAAGGGTTGACAGGGCCCTTAAAGCGACAAACACATGTTCTAAAATTGATAATTTAGGAAAATAGAAACACTGTCAACAGTTTGCTCAAAGGAAAAAAATTGAAGAACAAATAATACATTTTGGTTTGTTTGTTTTGATTCTGTCTTTTCCTTGATTCAAGGAAGTTTTTGTGAATTTTCATATCCATGTGGAATCTTGACTAATACCTTTAAAGTATATATTTTCAACAAATTAGTTGGTTTAGTATGAAAAAGTATCAAAAATATGAACATTGTGAGATTTTATGACCATGTCGGATCCATTTCTTGCTCAAAAATATCTGTGGGACAGACACCAACGAACAAAACACTTTCAAGTTCCATTTTCCACCACTGCCAGCTCAAACTTGGAATTAACATTTTGTCTATATATTTTGGACATAAGAAAGAGTAATTATAATCTGTAAAACTTGTGTGCTAAATTAAGTTGAAATCTGACACCAGCTTCTATGGACTTCTGAAGTGGTACTGGTCATTTTAATAAACCAACAGCATTGCTTATGCTCTATTGAACATTCTGAATTTCAATCGTGTTTGACTCGGAAGTTGTGATTGTCATTGTCTGATCTTGCAATGTGGAACCAAAACTCAGATGGACACAAATTTGGTACCATATTAAAGAGTATATGAATAAACTAGCTGTCCATTGATAGCTCAATTTTTGACTTTTGGACCAAACATGAACCTTTGATGTTTAGGGTCACATATTCTCCCCTAAAGGCATTTTAATGTTACCAATGGATAACTTTAAAACCAAGACCTTGAACACATTGGCCCGTATTCCAGAAAGATGTTTAGCTACACCATTGTTTAACTGAGCATCAACTGTCCAGCAATGGTACGCATCATTGCAGCTTTCAAGCAGAACAGTTCAATGAGTCGTGCTAAACACCTTTCTGGAATACGGGCCAATGAGTTGTGTGTAGTTTATTTCTGCAGTCGATTGTTTAAATTGCATAATGGGTGCATCATTGGTCTCAGGTGTAAATCACCTTGTTACATATATTTCAAGCCAAAATGTTAACATTTTTACCAAGCATCATTTACTAGTACCTATTTTAGACTCTTGTGACATTGTTTAAAATCTTTTCTGGGCTGAATCACCTCAACATCAGCTGTCTTGTATATTGTGTTGAAATGCAAAATATTCACCAAAACTGACGCTTTACATTTATTGTAAAAACCTTGTGTGCTAGACGATGACCAATGGTATAGCCAAGAAATGAAATAGTATAGCAAACTTAGCAGCTAATGGGAACATAAAGCCGAAAACATACTCGGTCTCCAAACAAATTTTTCGCTACCAAACATTTGGTCGTGACGTCAAAATGACGAGTGACCCCAAACAAAATAACGTCAACACCGAGTTGAGACCAAATAAAATTTCGCCTAGATTGCACATGCTATTGAATTGGACCAAATGTTTGCTACCCGTTCATAATTTAAGTTCGATGGCAAATATTTGGTGACGTCACGACCAAATGTTTGGTAGGAAAAATTTTGTTTGGAGGCCGAGTATGATTTCGCCTTAACTCTAGGGAATTCTAGCAAAGATGTGGTAGACGGCATCAGAAATTCCCTGAGTCAATCTTAAATAGGTGGTGGATTGGACCAGATATATAGGGACATTATAGTGGGTTGCTCCGGAAAAATGAACAGAAAATCATGAATGAAAATTTTGAAAAAATGTCCAACAATGATAAAAAGGTCAATTTTTGTCTTTTGGCAAAAAATGCATTGACAAAAAAACGTTTAATTGACCTTGAGCTTTGAAGGACAATTATACACAGTAAATTGATCACATTTGCTATTATACACAATAGTCGGCAACTTTAAAATCAATTTGTGGCTAATTTTTAGTACCAAACATTCAATGGACTGCCTTGAATTTTGGTCTCCAAATGGAAAATGAAGAAAAAAGTGTGACATATTATAAATCATTTGAAAGCCGAGATTACAGAGAATTGATATATGTAATAAACTCGATTTTGAAATTTGTGACTTTCCGCTCATTTCGCTGAGCACCCTTCATGTGATTTTGAGGTTTGCTTGTAATGTAATATACTTTAATGGATTTGAATCATGTTCAAAAAGCTTTGATATGTTTTCATTCATCATTAACTACCTACAATTTTCATTCATGTCCCTCCCCCAAAGTTTCAATCAACTGTAAGAAAAGCAGATTTTTTTTAAAGACTGGCCAGAAAAATGACATAATCCAAGATATTATAGGCTGCTATGGTTTATATTATTACATTTCATTGGTATATTTACTATATTTTGTCCAAAATATTACTTGCAGTATAAATATTAAAACCTTGAATTTTATAACATTTCTAAGACTACTTGTGTCATCATCTTTATCTGTTGTCTCATTGTTTTATTTTTTAGCAACCAAAAATTGCACTTATACTACACTCCCGGTCAAAAGTGTTTGCGCACAAAACCTTTAACCAGCCATATCTCGAGAACCGTTCATCATTTGCGCCATATTTTTTCAGATTTATATTTTACATACATATATCTAAAAAAACTCAAAAAGAATTGCATTTATTGCATTTGAAAATATGGCGTGCTAAACATATTGTGTACTTTCTTCTGCACATAATAAACGGAGTTTAAATATGTGAAAATGTTCTTTACGGCTACACGGTGATAATGATTATTGAATAATAAACAATATAGGAACATATCAAAAAGTGGGTGTGGTGTATTTGTATATGGTCCAGGAAATCGGTCATTTTTATGGTTATGGAAGATCGAATATCAGAGGAAACATAAATTTCTTATATTGGATACATTAAGCACCTATAAAAAACATGAATTTTTTCACCGTCTTGGTCGTTTGATATAATAATTATGTTTTTGCCCGTATTTAAGGGTGCCCAAACACTTTTGACCGGGTGTGTATAAATGCAAACTTATACTAGGGGTCAATTATTTATTACAATCTTGTCGCATTGCATTCTGGCCACAGTAGGACCAATTACAAGATTGTCGTACGAAAGTCTCAATCAAATACCGTATCCTCGGAGCTTAATTGAACTAAGGTCACTCGTTATGCTTGACAGTTTTCACATTATGTTTACAACAACGAGATGCGGTCACACGGTGTTTTTACCGCATTAATTTCTCAATCTCAACGACAGAAATTGTCGTCGTTCCTTTTAAAAATGTGACGACGACCCGATTGTAATAATAACGGGTCAAACGTATTACAACAGCAAAATTTATTGTAGTAAATGCAACCTCGTCATTCGTCTGACTCTGGCCTGACAATAATAACTGCGCACCATCTTTTTTGAAGATCATTGTTTAAACTTGGAGGCATTTGTTTCAGGCCAAGGTAAAGTACCAAGGAAATAACAGGACCTCTGTCATGATTTTATGAGTTGCTCAGTCATCGCACTTCTAGACAAGAGTTACAGAGCAGCCAACTTTTCTACTGATGTCACTTTTTTGGTACCTTTGCAAGTGCCATAACAACAACAGCTGCATTCAAATTTCAACCCAGTGATCTTCTAAATCTCGGTCAAGCATCAAAGCAGATTTGAATCAACAGATTTATTACAATCGAGTGCTGTATCTGGTAGGCCATACATGGCACCAATCATCATACAGTTTTCAAACGGTCAACACCATACATAATGCCTGTCATCCTTCTGATAAACCTGGAATTGCACAAGCACCTTGTTCTTGGTCGTTAATGTCCTCATCCTCCTTAGTAACAGTTCTATCCTTGGTATCATCTGATGCATGTAATTTGGCCTCTGTTGATGATGACGGTGTGGATTGTTTGGCAAGAAGGTCATGTTTTTTCAGATAGCATGCCTTCTGGTACGGTGGACTAATAGGCGATTGCGTCGGCGGGTGATAAGTGTAACCTTCTCCTGGTGTAAGCTATTACAAAAGTATAGAAAGCATGAATTACAATGAGGCAATATTAGGGGAGCACTGTGGTTCCAAATGTTGTTGGTTCAAGCCGGCCAAACCACCCAAGTGTTGAGTCTTTAAGGGCCCTGTCAACCCTTCGTTTTCAGAAATGATTTTTGCTCTGTAACTCAGCAATGCATTTAAATCCAAATAAAAGTACATATTTTTAGAAGCAGATTTGCATACTGAACATGATGGTGAGGTCATTTTTGGACCAAAATGTGTAATTTTGGCCCTAAGGTCCAAAAGCATGTAGGTAAAACAAAGCATATACTCTATAAACCTTGGAAAGTATGCGACAAACAATCAGACTCTGTTACAAGATTCATTTGGTATCCCTTGTATTCTTCAACATTGTGAACTGGTGGTTTTGTATTGTGTAAGAGACTAGTAATGAATGATTAGGATTGATTAAGGCCAAAACACTGCGAATTAATATATTTTTACATGAATTCTTTATAACTTTTGTATTATTTGTGGCTCATTTTTTTGATAACACATCGAAAAACATTGTAAATAAATTCATTTGAATATTCAGCAAAATTTCACCTTGTTATGATTTGAGAAATATGGACTAATTTACTTCCCCGTATGGTCATATTGGTTTTTGTGCATTAATCGGCTACTTGTTGCATACTTCAAGATTTACAGAGTATAGCTTGTTTGTCTAGAGTACGAAATCGGCATTACTTGGACTATATACACTCCCGGTCAAAAGTGTTTGCGCACCCTTTAATACGGACAAAAACGTAATTATTACATCAAACGACCAAGACTGTGAAAAAAATCATGTTTTTTACAGGAGCTTAATGTATCCAATATAAGAAATTTATGTTTCCTATAATATTCGATCTTCTATAAACATAAAAATGGCCGATTTCCTGGACCATATACAAATAGACCACAGCCACTTTTTGATATATGTCCCTATGTTGTTTATTATTCAATGCTCATTATCACCGTGTAGCCGTAAAGAACATTTTCAGGTAAAAAGTTTTCCAACAAATGTGCAGTTATGTATTTAAACTCCGTTTATTATGTGCAGAAGTAAGTACACAATATGTTTAGCACGCCATATTTTCAAATGCAATAAATGCAATTCTTATTGAGTTTTTTAGATATATGTATGTAAAATATAAATCCGAAAAAATATGGCGCAAATGATGAACGGTTCTCGAGATATGGCTGGGTTAAAGGTTTGGTGCGCAAACACTTTCGACCGGGAGTGTAACTGTACTTGGTTTCTTGCAATTTTACTGAGCCTACCTCTAATGGATAATTCCTATCTGAATCATATGCACTGAGATCTCCACATGCAAGAAATGGTACGATGATCCTATTTGGACCTTCTAGACTGTTGAAGTCGGCATCTGGGAAGGCAAAATTGATAATTGAACATAAAAATTAAGCCGTCTAGTATTGAAATTTCTAGCAGTTATTCTGCAACCTTTTTTAAATATCTATCTATCTATGTCGACCGCGGTCGGAAGCCATGATGAATTTTCTCCACTGCTGTCTGTTTAGCATGAGTTTGAGAAGTTCGTTTTGATCAATGCCAGCATCCTGTGTAAGAAGTACTGGGTAGGTCAGCCTTGGTCTTCCCTGTGCACATGTCCCTTGGGTGGGTGTCCAGAACACTAGTTCAGACACTGGTTCCTCAAGCCGTCTAGCACAGTGAGCAGAAAAATATACACATTCATAATAGAAAGGGCAGGTTTGCCAATGCTTCTTTCTAGATATAGTTTCAGGAACTGGCACTGTTGTGTGTTAAAATTTGTGTTTTAGTATAGAAACACTTTTTAGCCTTAGAAAACAAGATGAGAAAGAGCTTGGCCAGCAATACTGAAACTTTCTGCTATTTTGATTCTTGTGTTTTCTTTTTGTGCTGACCCAAAGAGCTGTGGCCACTAGAGTAAAAACGGCAGTACTAGCAGTAGTACTGTACTAGCAGTGACATGATTTGATTTTTCTCGTGCATCGTGGCAATCCAATATGGCCAAAAAAAAAGTTATTTGGTTGTCCTCCACTGCCCGCCCCTATTTTTTCGAAACTGGGAAAAAGTTTTTACTGTATTTGACAAAAGTATACCGCCTAATTTTCAGATTTCCAATTTAATTTTTCTTTGAGAATTTTGATCTTTTTAAAATATATTTAAGTTGTTGTTTTCATTTTGTTCACATTTCAATACTGTTTTTAAATTTGTATAAAGAGATTTTTTGGTAGAGTAGACATATTTGCATCTTTGTAGAGGCAATAATTTGGTGCAGCTTTGACTTACTTTTGAAAAAAATCTGGGGAAAAAATCTGCCTGCCTGCACTTGCTCGAAAAAAGTTGTGGAGGACAACCAAACAATTTAATTTTTTTGGCCTTAAAGGCACCACAGCATATTGTCATTAGTAACTAGATGCATGCGCATCTCCCAGATCCAGATCCTAGATCCGCATCTCCTTAGACCGCTTACACATATACATGCATGCAGAGTTCTGTACAATAGATCCAGAAACGCATTAATCTGGATTTGCTCTCCTGTGTAGATTGCCCCATTCTTCATCTCCAAGAGCCTGATTTGAGGTCTTCCCACAATGAATGAACCAATGGAAATTTCAATTACCACTGCTCTAAATTTGTGAAGAAAACAAAGATAGATACCTATGTCAGAAATGGGTTTTTTTTTTTAAATTCAACAAAATCATAAGCATGTTTGTTTGATGTAATTTCAACCCTCATTCAAACCCATGTGAGCTTGAAATTGACAGGCCCAAAGTCATCTTATATTATTATAGCGTAGGGTCTTATTTTTCCATTGATGAAAATTTTATACACTGTTACGTAATTATTACATCTTACAGTACTTCAGGTCCGAAAATTATGTTAATATCTGATATTGGAAAACAATGGCCACTGATTTAAAAAATTTAAGAGCCAAATCATGCAGATGGTTTTCAAAATAACGACTTATTATAGGGAGGTTGGCTATCAACCCCTATCCATGGACTTTGACAGATTTCCCTACCCCTATGTTAGGGAGTACCCCTGTTTTTTCATTGTCACGTCACTTTGTTTTTACGTGTTGGTGCTATCGGCATCAATCTGTTAGGGGGTACCCCCTTTTGGTGGATGTGAGTTAATGTGCATTCTTTTCCTCTTTCCACTGATTTTCGTTGTATTGTGCACAATCAGGTGTCAAGATAATAATTATAGCTATTCTATAAATTTAGCAGTGTTTTTTCCACAAATTTAAACAAGTTTTCCCAAATTTAAACAAGTTTACAGTATAAACAGCAAGAAATTGAGTATGCTTATTAAGGTATTCTTCAACTTTCTCACTACAATTTGATTGACAGGTTTAAATAAACAACTCATTCTAGGATGCATGTATCCTTAATTTGCATAACAGATATACTGGAAGAGAGTTTAAATCAGGCGGTATAGGACACGGTATATATCATCCACTAGATTTAGAGAAGAGGGATTTCTAAAACGCAAATTCAGGGTACGATTTACGTGTATCTCTATTGGGTCATGTGACTCAGGTATTGAAGAAAATATTACAAAGATCATATTTTTACCTTTCCTAAAAAAAAAAGTGTTCTTATAGTAATTAACATAATTATGTTATTCTAAATCCGCTGGGATTCACGCGTGAACCCCACTTTTTATAGGACATGACGCAGCCGGGGATCGGCTACGATATCGCACGGCAACCAGTAAGAGTTGCCACGACCTGCACCGCCTGGTTCAAATATTATTTATTGAAAATGTATCAAATTTAGTTAAACAATCTTTTTAATATAAATTCTGTTCTACATGATCAGTTTAAAATTGGGAAAACGTTGCACATTAAAATAACACAAAATGTGCATGCTTACTATTTTTTGAATTTATAAATGCATTTTTAAACTTTGTTGATATTTCAATGCAGTGCTACTCAAATTTTATGAATATCTAGAAGAGGGTTGTAATATAATTTGAGCAAAGTTTCATTTCTCAACTATAGTGTTTGCACACAATTATTTTCCTTCATGTAACCATTTTTTGGGACACCTCGTATTATGACCTTTTTCAAGGTAATTTTCAGTGCTAGGTTTAAAACAGGGATTTTACCATTCATATCTATGGATTGATCTCACACTGGCTGGTTTTATGAGCTATTAAGTTCACATTTGGAATGGAAATACGGGAAGTACAGGAAATACCATCTGTTTGTCTCCCGTGGCCAGTTAGGTCACTGTATCTCTAGCTTTGAACAGTCATTTCCACCAGAAATGCTTCATGAGCATGATACGACTTCAAAAAGACCAAGTGAAAATCCCTAAACCTACCCATAAATCGTGAGTGCAAGAAAGTTGTATCTGCAATGGCTGCCGTAAATTATATTTATTTTACACCTTGTCACAAGAATGTGAAAATTCCCTCAAAATATTCCTGTCTTATGTCAGTGGTTCTTGAAACCGTCACCTGAAGAACCATTTCAAGAACCACTGACTGGAGCAGGCATGATACTTTCCCGATATTTACCAGTTTTCCGGTATTTCTTGGTATTTTCCGTTAAAGACAATAAAAATCTGATATTTTACATTTGAGCGCCGGTAAAATTACAGGAAAAAAAACAGTAAAAATGTAAGTAAATTCGCACTCTATGAATAAACCAATGATGTTATAAGGGAAATCTCTTTGCAAGTTTCTTCTGCTAAATGGGTGGTAGCAGGTTAACAATGTATAATTACATGCTTATGAATCGCAAAGTCCGTATAATTATATGTGCGTACTGTAAGCTTATAAAAGAGATTTGTACATGACACAATGCTGCAAAATTCGGAAGTGTAGTGCGAAACGTCTTCGTTTTGAGTTTTGAACTCAGAAAAGAAATCAGGGAAAATTCTTAGATTTGATGGGTGATAAGCTTACAATCAAGGATGGTATTTTGGAAGGAAGTTTGTGGAATGTTCAGACAAATCAGATGTTAAGGTTATCGACGCCGAATGTAGGGACAAATGGAACTGGAAATGGGTTGAAATGAATGTTGACGGCACTCTGGTTTCTGAATGCATATGCAAGTTACACCAACCTGGAAAAGCTTTCTGGGTGTGGTGCAGTTCTGAAATTAATTACGCCAACAGTGGCTCTAAGATGATAAGACAGCACATGAACAGTCAGAAACACAGAGACAAGAACAGATTGAGAGACACAAATTACAGGTTATCAGGTAAGCTGAAAATTATATTTTTTTTAATTGTTTGATCAATTAATCAAATTACATCATGTTTGCTCCAAATACATCAATTAAATCAGAAGTCCAGGAGGGCTTCTCCTTGCTATTTAATTACCTAAAACTAGGAGCTTCCCTGCCCCTGGACCCCGCCAGGGGGCCTGAAGCCCATGATATACTAGCAAGACGCAGCTAGCATGTGCATACCTGCCAACCTGTAAATGTGTAAAAGTAGACTTTGCAACCCAAAAAGTAGATTATTCACTAAAAAGTAGATTTTACACAACAAAAGTACCAGAAGTTATGTAATTTCACAGATCCAGAAATCTGATTTAGTCAGATTTTCTGCTGTCATAAGCCTCAAAAATCTTACTAAATAAGATTAAATCTTACTAGTTGGCAGGTATGCATGTGGTTTAATTTAAGACGCTTTGAAGACGCTAGTAAGTTAAAATGATTCGAACCTTAGCGTCTCTGTTAGCGTATATCATGGGCATAAGGCGGCCCCCTTGATCCCCGGCTGATTTTCAGGTATTTTCACAAGGGGCCAGTATCATGCCTGCAGCAGGAGGTCAAGCAGTGTGCAATCAAAATTGATGATGTAAGGCAGCCATTGTAGATACGACTTGCACTCACATGATGAAATGTCTGCTGACCAATAAAGCATGACTGACTGAACACATCAATTAAGAAGTATGGCAGATATTCAGGATATAAAGTAAGCCTATTCTAAATTATGTCATTTGAGGAGATTTTTTTTGATCAGAATTACAATTACAGCTTGCAATTGAAATTCCAGTATTTGAAACATAGCGGATCTATGAGGGGGTATCAATAAGATTTAAATTTCACCCAGAAGAGTTCAAGCCAGGAACAAAATTGTATTTTCAGATTCTTAAGGCATCTTTGAATCGACAATTGATGTGCGAAGTAACATGTTTCTCCCACTTTAAACTGACTGTCCACAGACCATCATTGTAGAGATCTTCCCTACTGAAAAAAAATGCATTTGTGTTTCGATGAAATTCAACATTTTCAGGTATAAAGCCATGTTTATAACGTCATTGTGATGTCATTCACTAACCAATTTCCATAATTTTGGTACCAATGGAAAGAGGAGAACCTACCCTTTACTATGGTATACAACAACTTAACTTTGGGAACATCATCATAGAGTTTATGTGTACTGTAACCCTTCAAATTCAAGGAGTTAATCATACCTCGTGTCTTAAGTTTTTCCATTCAGGTTATGTTGTTAGCAGGCAGATTGCTGACATCTATCGCCACAAGTAAAGAAAGTAAAATGAGACCATTTTGCACCATAATATACATAAGAACATGGCACTTTCCTGACCAAATATTAATTGATATAGCTTCTTTCCTTGTGGGTAAAGTTTACAACTTTCTGATACTCAATCATACACTCGCGGTCTAAAGTATTTCCGCACAAACACTTTATTCAGCCATATCTCACAAGGCGTTTATAAGGAAACTATTTGGAAACTTATGTTGCTTTTGGTCAGATCGAATAGGTAATCTAGTTAAGTGTAAAATTGAGCTCCGAATGGGATCAACTCTCTCACGTACGGGTAGGGGGCAACAACACAAATGGGTCGAAAAACATGATTTTTAGGTCAAATTTGATATGACAACGCCTGGTCAAGGTCACTTCACTGCTCAAGTTGAGTGGTCATATGGAATGTGTATATGTAATAGAGTGACAAGCAGGCGATTAAATGTCCTGGTCACGCTTGACTGCGCCAAGAGAATACTTGGAAACAAACGAAAAGTGATCCTTCAACGCCCCACCAGTTTATAAAAATAGGGCTGTGATGAATGTGGAGTGTTTTGTGACGGTATATGACAGATTGAAAACCTCTTAAAACCCTTTAAAATGTCATATACCGCCAGGGACCATTCCACCTGTGCGGAAATACTTTAGACCGCGAGTGTATTTTGTTGAGCAATAACTTACCATAATGGTGATCTAGGAGTGGGTTGGACATATTGGGCTTGT
>JXSR01S005502.1:40536-53411 GCA_000969725.1 Ophiothrix spiculata | reverse complement strand
GAATGGTAAACTAGTGTTATTGCTCTACTTGATTCACTGAGAGATAGAAGTGAAGCCCCCACACTGACTTGAATGATCACTGACCAACTCATACAAATGGTAAACTAGTGTTATTGCTCTACTTGATTCACTGAGAGACAGAAACGAAGCCCTCATACTGACTTGAATGATCACTGACCAACTTGACATCAATTTGCCATCGTTTCTCAGCCCTAAACCAGACAGATGCAGAAAAGTCATCCATGCCAATTCCCAATTCCAGCATCCAAGACAGGCATCTTTGGGGATTCTTTTTCCTAAGACTGTGAGATCATGGAACAACCTTAACCAGTCAACTTTTTCTCATTTGAATTCTACTCTGTCTAAGGCTGCCATTTACCAAGATAAATTTTTCACTTCAAAACTTTACTGTGGAGTGTTTTGGGGATTTGCAACCAAGAACCACAAACTTTGTAATTCCACATGTCCTATATTCTATAAACCTTCAAGTATGCAACAAACAATCAGACTCTGTTACGAGATCCCCATCATGTACCTTACCTTCTACAACATTTATTGTGGGAGAGACAGTAATGATTGATTATAGATTAAGACCAAATCACTGCATATTAATATTTTTTGTACATGAATCGACTTTGGTATTATTTTTGGCTAATTTTGTTGCTACCACTTGGACTAACTTTGAATATAAGTTTATTTTAATATTCAGCAAGATTGGATACATCGTTATAGTTTGCAAAATATGGACAAACTTATTTCTTGTATGGTCATATTGGTTTGTGTGTATTAATCGCCTGCTTGTTGCATACTTCAAGGTTTATAGAGTATAGTGATTTGGTGACTGCTATGGCCTAAATCTCCTGCTATTCCACTCTTAGCATCATTTCCGGTACTGTTATCAACCTCTAAGGATGCTGCACCCACATTTTAACCACCAAAGCCAGGATCAGCTTGTTAAGATTTGTACAGATTCCACAAGACAAGTAGCACCTATTTCTTTACCCAAGCGAAATTCAAGCACACTTATTTTTGGCTCAAATGGGACTCAAACTCAAACTTACCACACAGTACACGAGTGCCTGTTTGAACTAACTCCTGCGTTTTGTATGAAGACCAGTGTTCCTACTAAGGCTGTATAGTGCGCCAGCGCCATTGGCGCATTAACCAAGAAAATTGGCGCAACTGGTTTCTGAAAATGTGTAAAAAAGATTTCTTTTCCTTGCTTTATTTGGCCAATTTTCAGCCTAAGCTCATGATTTGATGTAAGCACCTCTTCAGCTTTGTAAAAATTGCTTGAATTGGCGCAAGCTCAAAAACCCTAGGGGGAACACTGACCACCTTGTTTTAAGGCTTTCGCCAAGGAAACCCAACTTGGTACTTGGTACCAAGTAAGCTAAAGGAAGCTTATCTTTAACAGGGAACATTCTGTGTTTTGATGAACATAGAATTTTACTTTAATCTTACATTATTTGATACTCACACACATTACATTTAATTACAGACAACAAACTTTTACAAAACACATTTTTAATCAGAGGAAAAATAAAATGGTTATCTTCACATTTTTCAGTGAAAAATGCCACGTTGCTGTTGGCAAAACATACGAATTTCAATACATGTCCTATATTTTGCGCCAAGGTCGTGTGCCTGGGCTGTGTGTGCCATTTGCGTGCCAAAAAAAGTTTTAGTGTGCGGGGTTAACCCTTATTCTCCGACACTCCCCTCGTTTTTTTAAACAGCCTTTTTTTGCCGAATAAACAGTGCCAAATGCTTAACACTTAAGTGCATAAGGTGTTTTAGAATCCCGTTAGTGCACAGGGGGAGGGGGGTCCATATGGACCCTGGATTTTGAACGCTTTAAAAACAATGTTCTTCACATTATTTACCCTTAAAACTGTACAGAGTGATTCACCAACTCAATTTAATTCATATAAAACAAAAAAATTATAATCCGTCATTCCGTTTCAAAATGGCGGCCAGATATCTAATTTGTGTCAAATTTTAATTTTTTCCAAAAATTTACCCGCCAAAAATTGGAAATCTGTTTTCCCAAAGGAATTTTTCAATGAAATTTGGCTCATAATAGCAGATTATAATAACAAATACATTGCTAAAAAAAAATCAAAAAAAAACGTTTCGTTTTGGTTTCAGGGACAAAACAAAATTCGAACAGCGCCATCATTTTACTAGTTTATTCTAATTATCTCAAAAACGACACGACCAATTTGAATTTTTTTGCACCAAAATATGCGTAACCCCTACCTTGACAATTACATAAAACAACTTTATTGGGTTATGTTGCGTTTTCGCGCTTTGCATATGGACCTTCCCCCTTATGCACTTAAGTGTTAAATGTAATTGTTTTAACATTCATTTATATGCACCTTTCTGACGCATGTGACGGTGAATTTAGAGGGTGTTGTTTGGGTAAAGGGGGGGGGGGGGGGGGTATTTTTATACAATTATAAGGGGTTTGGTGATTTCATGATTCTTATTTTGGCCATTTCATCAATATTTGACAAAGATATATGTTTCCAACTTGCTATCATCATTTCCTTACTTATTCAGCCAAAAATAACATGTTTTGGCGATTTCTGGCAAATATTTCTTTTGGTTAATTTTATAGTATATTTTCAATTTGCTCAAATTTGTGAGAGTTTGCTAATGTATGGTTCTCATTTAATAAAATAATTGAACATTGATATTTTAGTTTTCAAATCAATATTTTCAAAATTAGGACCTTATAAGCATGATAAGCAGTTCTAAAAATTGAGAACGGCCCTAACCATTATCATAAACAAAATTATAACTTTTTAAAGGGGCAATTCATGATCCACTTTTCACCCTCAAGGTCACCTCTATCAAAATTGAGTTTTTTAGCTTATATGAATTGTCGACTGGTATATGTTACGATCCCCAAACCATTCTTTCATATGTGCTTGCATTTTTGAGAAAAATGTGTCATTTTCTAATTATTGTCAGGGCCCCAACAGTAATTACAACACAGTAGCCTATGGGGAATTTCAAAATGCTGAAAAGCTTGTAACTTGGAAACGAATGGTCGGAATCAAGTAAAATTGTCAATATATATTTATAATGTACTCTTATCATTATTTAGCTAGAAAACAGGTGAGGTTTTTGTCACATCAAAATCATGAATTTCACCTTTAAGTCAGATACCTAAGTGAAATATCTGAAATTTATCTGTTTTAGGCCAAAATGTGACTGATAAAAATATGACTGACAATTTATCCTCAACTCTTACCTTTGCGATAAATATACCCCCTTTCTTGAGTACATGTGTGGTAATATTCAGAGCCTGTTGGAAAACAAACACTATGTTAGTATGATCAATTAACACAGGTATTATATGAGTATGCACGGTATATTCCACCATAAAAACAGGCCAGCAAACCCAATTCCTCACATACATCCAACACATTTTGGGACATACAGATACGATGAGCTCATACAACCTGTCTGAATTAGTCAGATGTGGTTGGACCCTGGTAAATATCAAGTACATTCCTGAGCTACCCATTTGGAACATCAATCTAGTACAATTTTAGTACAATTCAAGTACAATTTTTTTTTACTAGAATTGTACTACAATTGTGTTTTAAATGTGCAGCTCAGGAATGTTGTAGTGGAATTGTACTCAATTTTCTCCAGTGGAGGAATTATAGTTGCCTGCGTAACAGCCAGCAGTCTTTCTCTCTTGTGACCATGATCAGAAGAATCCCATGTTCTCAACTAGGATTTAAACCACCTGGAACTTCCCATCATGCTCTGCTGTCTATAGCTATATAATTGGCATCATATAGCATTGAAGCGCTTAATTATATATATATAGGCCTTTAGTAAAAATATACTTTTCCTCTTCTTTTCTTAGCAAACAATATTGGACCACCTTTTTTTTCAATGTGTCACAGACAATTTTAGCATGCTTTCTTGAAATTGGGCATGCTTATGCATATGGTCACATGCCAGTTTAATAATAAATACATTCCTCGTCCTTACTAAGTAAGGTAACAGATTGTTTTTTCTTCTTTCTTTCTAGATTTCAACCCCAGAGTGCCAAACAAGTTGTTAAGTTATGGCAAAACTAGCCATTTTTTAATGATTTTACAAATAATCAGTGTCAAATTATAAAACTTGTATGAAGAGATTTTTCGGTACAGTAGACTTATTTGCATCTTCATGGGTCATGGCGGCCATAATTTGGTGTAGCTTTGACTTGCATTTAAAAAAAATCTATTAAAAAAAAATCTGCCCACCTGCCCGCACTTCATTATATCTATTGAATACCCCTAATTTGAGCCCCTTGTCTGATGATGCCATTACACTTGCCGGTAAAGACCAAAAAAATAATAAACTGGTATCTCCCCTCTATATTTAGGTATTCAAACATGCTACAGAGTTGGTCATCAAAAATCAACAACGATGCATCCATGCGTCTGTGTATTTTTGAGTGATAACAATACACTGACACATCAGATACAGAGTTGTTGATTTTTGATTTGTAGCATGTTTGAATATACCTTTCAACAATGAAAATCATTCTGAAATCTTAAAGAATGAAAATATAAATCTGAATTGTTTTCAATTTACCAATATATTTAGCAGAATCTGAAGAAAAATGCTATTTTTTGAATATTGTTGCTTTCCAAAATATTTCTAACACAGGTTTTGCAGTTACTCAGTCATAACATTGATGAACGTTGCGCCGTCTTGTGCGTGCGTAAACGCACTTACGTGAACGCTATGCCATGTGTAACACACTAATTTGAATATCAACTGTGGGTTCATCAGAATTCAACAAGAGTATGCTCCTGTATAAAGAGATATGTTGAGTTCGTATGTGAGTGCAAGAAAGTCGTATCTGCAATGGCTGCCATAAGTTATATTTATTTTATTCCTTGTCACAACAATGTGAAAAATTCCTCAAAATGTTCCTGTCTTATGTCAGTCGTTACTGGACATCATACAGTATGCAATTCAAATTTATGACAAATGGCAGCTACGACTTTCTTGCACTCACATGTTGAGTTGTTGAACTATGTATCAGTCATTACTTACTGCTAGAAGGAGTTGTGCTTGGATGTATTCATCTATATCGTGTAAACCCGTCACTGTAGCAAGGAAAAAGACAAATATTTGTAAGACAATTCAGTGTCAAAATCTCATAAAAGTTTAATTTTATAAGGACCTTGGATAATATGTATGCCAAAGACCAAATATACCAAAGACCTACAGGAAATTTACTGAATCAGGTGACCTGTCAATCATCTCCAAGTCATGTGACTTGCGACATAACATCAAGCAGCCAAACCCATCAGTGCTTAGGTAAAGTCGAAAATGAATAACGGCCGAGGTGCCCATCTCCATTTCCTTAGCGTTTAGGAAATTTTCTTCTCACTGGTATGGTATCACTGATTCAAATCTAATTAAACTGCAACTCATCCATAATAGTGCTGTACGTCTTATCTGTGGATTCAAACGTCGTGATCATGTGTCTCCATACCGTATAGAGTTCCATTGGCTGCCAGTAAAAGAACGCACTGTTTTTACATTACTCAACATTATTTATCAATGTATCCATAGTATTGCTCCTGATTAGGCCAAAGAAAAAAAAAGTGGCCTAAAATGCAATTAAAAAAAATTAGGGGGTATTTCCGAAGCCGCGTAGCCCTTTTTTACTAAAAAAAAAAAAAACCTGCATAGCGCTTAGGGTTTTGACCTTAAGTAAGCTGAGACAGAGTTCTTTTTTTTTTTTAGCCTTATTTGAAAAATACCTTTCTCTCGTATTCATCACATAGCACCAGATAACAGCAGCTTCAAGAGCCTTCCCACATATCACCTGTTTCATACTGCATAATTTGTTTTTTTGGTTTTTATAATTATTAGTGTATGTATTTTTGTAGATTTAAGGATTGTAGCATAAGTCTGTATTTTTAAGTTTGTACTGCGCTTTGAATTTGTAAATGAAAAGGTGCATTATAAATCCTGCATGTATGTATGTACAGAGTGTCCACGAATGATTGATACCCAGTTTCAAAAAATCAGAAAAAATACTTAATGGTAATTTTTCATAAAACCAACAGCATTTCTACATTAGTAGATACGCATTACGGCGAACAACAACGTAAAAATGTGTGTATCTTACACCGTTGAAAGAAAGGATTTCAGCGGTCAGCAATTTGTCATACTTGAATGAGTAAAGTCCCAATAATTGCCCAAGGCAAAATAAGCTGATGGATTTTGGTTTTTATGACAAGGTTTATGATGCATTATAAGCCTAATGTTGTGATTTTGGATTTCTATAGAGAAAGTTATGAGTATTTAGGTGCAACAATTACCCATGATAATCTGTGACAACTTTGTTACGTTGCCAGCAGCCGTAATGGTCTTCTGCATTTTCCATAGGTTTCATCAAAATGTCATGCTTCATTGCTTTGTGCGATGACGTAATTGAAAATCTAGGCCAAAAAAAAAAAAATCATGCAGGTATAATAAATACTTGTACAACTTGATCAATTTCAAATCTTCTTTCTTTAGTTTTGTAATTTTCTATGATCTACAAAAAGCATTAAATTGGAGACTTCCGAATCTATTCCTACACAAAAAAGCGAGATAGTCTTAATCAGATATGGACCAGTACACCATATTGGCGGGCAAGTTGAGGAACCACAGTTCTGTTGATTATGTCAACATACTTCCGCACGTTGATGTTTCTGTCGTCAAGTACTGATCCTAATATTTGAGTTGCTACCCATAATACCCACTCAAACTACGTTTCTAGGTGGGTTTCCCTTAGGCGCGTAACATCTAACATTATTTGTACTGATCATTGTAAAGCTGTTCTACCATAACCAAAATTGTTATTTCTTTCTCAAGGACACCCTTTATAGGGTCTATCTATCACAGTCAATCAATAAAACCTAAATTGTATTTTACGTTTTAACTTTAGAAAAGTAAAATAGGGTTTCAGTGTAGTCATTTTTGACTAAAAGTTCAACAATTTCTCTTATTACAAATTTACAATTCGCAAAATATACACTGTTCAGAAAAATCTCTATAACTTTCCAGAGGAACATGCGATTTGAAAAATTCAAAATTCAAGACATGTTTAACTTGAAAATGAATGTTTGTTTGATGTAATTTTAACCCTCGGTCAACCCCATGTGTACTTGAAATTGACAGACTCAAACTTAGGTTGTTATATACCATAGTATAGGGTAGGGCTTCGTCTTCCCATTGATACCAAAATCTTGAAAATAAACAACTCATTCTGGAATGCATGGAATGGAGGTATCCCTAATTTGCATAATAGATATAATGAAATTCATTAAAAATTGTATCAAATTTGGTTTAATATAAAGTCTGATCATAATATGCACATTAAATTATCACAAAACGTGTGTGCTTCTTATTTTGTTGAATTTTGAATAAATGCGTTTCTGACATAGGTATCTACCTTTGATGATAACTCAAAAACTAATAATGCTGTGCTATCAAAATTTTACGAGAGTCTAGAAGAGGGTTGTAATATAATTTATGCAAAGATTAGTTTCTCTAACTACTATAGTCTTAGCACACTGTCATTTTTCTACATGTAACCCTTTTTTGGGACACCTGATATATTGAAATTGAGTTCCATTTGAGTGGAAAAAATCAAAATAAAAAGATAATATGTTTTATAGTTGCCCAAGAGTGATATTTCAAAGAATATTTTCCAAAGGAATACAAAAGTTGGAGAAGGGACACAAACACGTCACTGTGAGTAAAACAGGGTTTAATACATTCAGAATTATGTAGATTTCTGACTTTAAAAAGTGTTTGCACTATTCAGCATGTATAAATTAGTGATTCTGTAGACTTTTTCAAAATTGTTGAAAAATGTACTGCAGGCTGTCCTTACCATCAGGTGCCCCATCACAGACAACCAGATCAGCATGTTCCCCTTCAAAATGGCCGATGATCTCTTTGGCTGTTGACTCCTATAACACAGACAGAAAGATGTTTTGTTAGCTCATCATCACAATTTAAAGACGATCGCGGTGTTAATTTTCACCAACAGGTGGCAGCGTTACAGAATCAGTTGTTTGTCAGTGGCGGGAAGATTTTGGCAAAACGCGCGTGTGGTATCTAAGCGTAAGATTTGCGCCTAATACGCAAAACGCAGCGCGCGCATTTGTTTTTAATGCATTGTCTTCCCGGTAAGCGCCGAAAACAGCGCGAAATAGTAACGAGTAGCTACGAATGCTCCCGAGCTAACAGGTCTTCAGTGATCAAACTTTTTACGTGTGATTTCCTATACCACAAAATGCTGATTTTTCAAATATTTGCTACCTGTAGAATATTTTAATTTTTTGCTGGTGAATTGTGAGTGTCAAGTGGATGTCAAATCAAGAAAAAAAAATATGGGGTCACCGATTGTTTTCAAAAGATAGCTAGAGATGAAGTTACATGGGGTAAAATCTAAAAAACAATTTTCATAGCCGGGAATGTCGAAATTTGGTTTTATAACATCAAACAGATAAAAAAGTTAATTACGTTAATTAACCTAACGCTCGAGTTTTCAAGTTTAAAAGGAAAATGACGTCATCAAATATGACATCATAGCGCGCTTAAATGATCAGTGACCCCCATTTGTTATCGCTGAATTTTGAAGTTTAGACTCGTATCTATTAACTGACAAAAAATAAACAAAATCTACAAGTAGGAACTTATCACTGCGATCGTCCTTAAGGTGTCAACCCCATCCATTCATCTTTTGGATGGGCACTTAGGAAAGAATCAATACTTTCATTTTTTTATTATTATCATAGTGCTATTATAGCATTAATGTCTACAACATAGTACTGGACCAATTCCATTTACTATTTCTTTCTTCTGGAGCTTAGTAGATTCCCTATATTTGGTAACTAAAGGGCCACAGGCTGTACCACTTTTATTTTACGTTCCTCCCGATGCCTCTGATTAAAACATTATGTTACACATTAGATGTCTTTCTCCCATGAAGAGGATTGTATGCATTCTCTAATATGTTCATCTTCAGGATGAATTTCTCGACCTGTAGAAAGCTTTGATCAAGTACCAAAATAAGCTTTTCCATTGCCTTAAAAATGTTCAACTTTATTTGTATAGTGAAATTTTATTTTGAAGAAATCTCCTTCAAAAAGAGAAATCAACCACTTCATATGTGTTACAAATGGCAAAGTTATTTATGTTTATGAAAAACATACTCTGAAATTCAACCAAAAATGCCAAAAATGGGCTCCTCTATGCGTAATTTGAACACAGTTTCCATGTTTTGACCAATTTTCAAATCTGGTCTGGCTCCTAACAAAAATGTGCTTTTATTTCATAGCATTTGTTTGGTATCATTTGAAAGGTATTGTTGAAAAAAAAACACATATTTTTTATCCATTGAACTTGAACAGAAATGAATTTAGAGCTTTAAAACTCTGCTGGCACAGGTTTTTAACATATTACAGCACCCTCAACGTGTTCATATATGAAATACTCTACCATTAATTCACTAAGCCCAGACACTAAATCCCCCTACCTTTGTGATATCTCCTTGTAGCTGTATTACCCCGGGTAGAGGAGCCATTGCCTGCAGGTCAACAGCTACTATTTTAACTTCACTCTTCTTTTCATCTGAAGTCCTAATAACAAAAAGACAATATCCAACAAATCCAACAGGTGTATTTAGAGAATAAAAGATAAGATTTCTTGTTTTGCCTATCACCTATCATCTCATAATAGATGGGTGTGTACATTATTTTATCGTAATGGACACCCCCCGAACAAGAAATCTTATCTTTTATTCTCATTCTTATTTGGAAATTTACAGTTTTTAATAAAATTGGTGTGTTTTTACATTAAAAATAGTCTGTCTTCATCCAGTTAATTTCTGACACCCCTATCAATAAAATGAATAATCCATCTAAACATTCCTTTGAACGCGCCGCTGCAGAATAATATTGTGACAGTTTGTTTACAAAGTAATGCGGTCCATAGAATTGACAAAGATAAACAGGCATGGAAAATGATAAAATCTGCACAGCTTCTGATGGAATAATATTTGAAACAGATCTGTACTTTGAAAAGATGTTAGAAGCTTTTCGCCTTGGTATGTTTGCTAAAATTGCATGATCGAGGAGACACAACGATCAACTGTGCGTCCACGGACACTAACATGATTATCGTGAGGACATGACTGAGGCTGACTGAGCTGGAGACTTGAAGTCATGAATGATTTTCTTTACATACAATGACACACAAACTTGAACATGTTGAAGAAATCAGTATTAATGAACTAAAGTTCAATAAAGATTCTTTTATTCTTATGCAAAACCAGATGATCTGAGCAAGGTAAGGGGTAAGCTTATAAATCCAAACTCACAAGCCCTTTCATAATTTAATTGCATCATGACTGCACCAGTGGTTGGAGGCAAAATTCATCGCATGAATCGTACTTCAGGCTCACCAATCTTACTCATATTGCTCGTCTTTTCGCAACAGAAATCAGTACAAAACTTGATAACCAAACACATTTAGTACTGCCATAATCACGTCCACTAAAACAGAATAATCTCACCAGCCAGCATCGGCTTTTCCAGAAGTATTTGTGCATGATGATCAAATGCGTTCGTGAGCTGAGACGAATGAGAGGCCTAGCCTAGCTAGAGTTAGGCTGATAAGGTTGGGTTGACCATCTCGAAAGAACCAATAAATTTGATGATATTTACAGTATTGGTTTAAAATTCAGCATGACATTATTTTGAGATTGATTTCACGTCATAAAATAAAGTAATTTGTCTCAAAAGAAAGCAAACATTGCCCAAACAAGTCAGATATGCATCACTGTAAAAAAAGTAGTTCCTTTTGTTTGCATGTTTCAAACTTGACGCGCTGTCATCTATCGTGTTATAATGGATGGGTGGAGTTACAGTCAGAACCCGTTAGATTGTTTCATCTTATTACAAACCACACCCACTGAATAAGAATGTGAGTTAAACAACTTCAGAATTTTTTTAGTTTTTAGTCAGTTTATAGACAATTACCAGAACTTTCCCCAAAAAATCTAAAAATACTGCAAATGTTTGATGTCATTTTATCCATTTGGATGCGTGCGACTACTTACGATGCACACAAATACAACATGATATAGAGGGAAGTGGTGCAAATTACTGATCCTGAGGTGTTGGATACGTGTGACTTTTTCCTGACGCAAACAAATTCAACATGGTCATCAGACATGGTGGTCATAAAGGGAAGTGGTGCAAAATTACTGATCCTGACTGAGGTGTCACCTGAAGAACCATTTCAAGAGCCAATGACCCAAGACTGGACATTCTAGCATGTGCAATTCAAATACTATGTCCAATGGCAGCTATTGAGGATACATAAGTCTGCCAACCAAATTAAAGCGCAGTATGTGCATTTATAAAGTATTGCAGATACTTCCTATAAACGTGCAATTTCATGTCAATCCAATCCCATGCAGAAAAGTTGTATTTACACATATTTGATATAGTAGATACTGCCTTACTTTATGCAAGAGAATTGATCGTCTGCTCATTTATGCAGGATTTCTCCAATGGAAAAGGAAGTAACTTGCAATACATGTGCAATACACATACTGTGTTTTGACTTTGTTAGGCAGAAGTGAGATTCACCTGAGTTTCCTGCTTAATACCTGGCTCCAGCTCCCTGGAGCAGCACACAAATCCACTGCTTTGGTAACACCTACGAGGAACAAGAAACAACATCAAAAATGTTACAAATGTTGGTATATATTTATTATTTGTTAATTGTATGTGGTACTGGATTAGAGAATGGAATGGCAGGGCAGTACTCAGGTCAAAAATAGAGTATGTTTGTTTGACCATAGATCTATGCTCTTTCAGAGGGAGAGTCGGTCAGTCAGTAATAAAGCTGTACATACAAATCTAAAACAAAAGATGGGTTGGATATGGTGATTGAAGATTTTCAACATCTAATCAATGTTTTAAGGGGTGAAAGCACCTTACTCAATTTTACGTTTTTGCAAATTTATTTTGTACCATACCATTTGAACAAAGTGCTTAAAGTTAATAAAGGTATACATTTCCAGGAACACAAGGAACATGATGGTGATGTTGATTTTTGACCTAAAATCATATTTTTTGAGAAAATCACAAAAAACACATTTGTTTGCCATTTGGGCTTCCGGACAAGCTAAAAATAACATTTTTTTTTTAAATTACCTTTGAATGGTAATTTTAATTCAAAAACCCACTCGGTTGTTGCGTCATTTTTATTTTTTAGAATTTTGGCCAATATTTTGATTTTCATGCCTAATAAGGTCAAAAAATGACCAAAAATGGAAAAACGTGAATTTTTGACCTTATTTGGCATGAAAATCAAAAAATTGGTCAAAATCCTAAAAAGTAAAAATGACGCAACATCCGAGTGGGTGTTTTGAATTAAAATTCCCATTCAAAGGTCTTTTTTTTTTAATGTTATTTTTAGCTTGTTCGGAAGCCCAAATGGCCAAAAAATTTGTTTTTTGTGATTTTCTCAAAAAATGTGATTTTAGGTCAAAAATCAACATCACCATCATGTTCCTTGTGAAAATTCCTTTCTGGAAATGTATACTTTTATTGACCTTAAGCACTTTGTTCAAAAGTTATGGTACAAATTAAATTTGCAAAAACATAAAATTGAGTAACGTGCTTTCACCCCTTAAGGTAGCTTGAACGGCTCTTTACACATGTCAGAAAATTAGCTATAAAGTGAATAGTTTTGGGGAATGTGAACTAAAACCTAATTCCATTAAAGAAAACCCTTCAATGGTAACATTTAATAAGTTTTATAATATT
>JXSR01S005501.1:37202-48644 GCA_000969725.1 Ophiothrix spiculata | reverse complement strand
GCGATGCATACAAATCAGGAATTCATAGATGCACTTGACGATTTCACGTAAATGACTTAGGTTATAAAGAAAGTCGAAACTCACACTTTTGCAACTTTGGGCTCGTTGAAGAGAGCTGTACTGCTGCCCAAGACTATATTTTGTGTAATCTTTAAACATTACAAACTGTTTTACAAGTGTTTACTGTTATATCCGATTTTATAATATGGAGTATTATTTTGAGGGCGACAAATTAATTTAAGTACAGGTACGGTACTATAACCCTTTCAACGGTCGTAATTCGAAAGCGGTGACAAATTTTATTTTTTGTAATTGATTATAGACGCAGTTTCGCAAAAAGATGTTGTTAAAAGCTCGTACACACTTAACAAATACTCATACGCACGAAATGCATGTATTTTAACAAAAGTCTACATTACCAGATGATCGATATTTTTATCTGATAATGTTGACTTTTCCAGTAGCATCATATTTTTCAAACACATTTGAGAACTTTTAAAGATACGTGTGGTCTGGTATGGGCAAAAGAAAAACGTTTTTAAAAATAGAAATAATAATTTGTCCATGTACCCCCATGA
Organism: Ophiothrix spiculata; assembly: GCA_000969725.1. NCBI lineage: Eukaryota > Metazoa > Echinodermata > Ophiuroidea > Amphilepidida > Ophiotrichidae > Ophiothrix > Ophiothrix spiculata. Next base: position 48,066 of record JXSR01S005501.1, on the reverse strand, counting down.
CTTCTCATAGATTGACTAGTCTATTACCTCAATTCACAATTGACATCGAAAGGCGAACCTTCTGTAGTATTAAATACATACTTTTTAAGACCACTGTACTTTCGTAGTTAAAGCTCTTCCAGGTGCTCTTCTTAACTACGCTTCGATGAATTTATTTCATTTCCTTCGGCGGAATCGACACAGACAAAGATGACCAGAGAATTAAAAAAAATGGTCATATCTGACCACATTCAACTTGACATTTCTTTAATTCTCTGGTCATCCGTGTCTGTGCCGATTCCGGGATTTCGCCACCCCCTACACCCAACTCTAAGTTGGTTAATTTGCATGAATAAAATGACTTCTAAAAAGTGGTGACATTTCGCAATTGGTTAAATTTTGTTCAAAACCACACCAACATGTTCCTCTCATCACAAGGAAGCATAAAAGAGTATACTTTTACTAATATGCCTGAAAACATGGTTCTGGAGTTGAAGCCAAAAGTGTGAAAGGTCATATCAGAGGTCGCAGATTTTGTCCTCTGGGAGTCCAAAATTTCAAAAATGTCCGATTTTGTCAAACTGGTCTCAAACTGTTCTTTTTGCAAAAGTTTCTACAAAAAGTATTAGTGTACAGTGTGTCAGGTCAATTGTTGCCATGGCAAGAGGCAAAATAAAGCAAATTTTTACCATTGCATTAGTTCTTGTATCCAAAGTTTTCCTTGACCTGTAACCATAGCATCAACTGATCTGATGCACTGCAAACTATTTCTTTATGTAGACAGTTTTGCATGAGGAATAGTTTGAGACCATTGTAAAGAAAATCGGACACTTTTAAAATTTTGGACTCCTATAGGGCGAAATCTGGGACCCCTAATAACCTTTCCCCGGCATTTTGGGCTATAATTCCAGAACCATATTTCAGAGAAAGGTAAAAGTACATTTTTTCTTCTTCATTATGATGATAGGAACATGTTGGTGTGGTTTTAAACAAGATTTGACCAAGTTTGAAATGTCAACCCCTGTTTTGGCAGCCATTTTGTTTTATGCAAATTAGTAAAACAACACAGGATTGGTTCTTCCAATCACATCACCACTACCATAGGTTCAAACCTCGTCCTCCAAGGGAGGGGTGGTTGTTGCAACGTCCCTAAAGTTTTTTCCCGCTACATAAAAACGAAAAGGCAACCAACCCCAGGTATTTAGATAATCTCTTTAACATCCTTTGCATTTTGATGAAAAAATTAGGGGTTAGGGTAGGCCGTCAAAGTTGAGGTGCAGAGTAGCAAATTCCCGGAAATGTTTAAGTCGCCAAACATGTTTGAAGCTAACTTGGAGATTCCAAAAGGGACAATGAAATCGTCTATATACAGATTAAACAAATCATAGCTTAATTGAATCGTCTTGTTTTTTCTGAAAACTAATAGGGGAAGGTGGGATGAGTTGGCCCTCGGGGCGAGTTGGCCAACCACGACTTTCTGTTCACGTGACCTAGGGAGAATTATGTTACAGGTGATTTTTGGTCATATATAATGCATGAAATTTACCATAAAATTTACAAAACGTAGCTCATCTCTTTGTGTGAGTTATCAGTAAAACGAGTTTTTGAGTTACCTAAGTAAACTTTTTTAGCAAACGTAATTTTGTACAAGTGTCAAGATATTACTTCGCTGGTCTGAGTTATTATTATTGATTACAAGCTCTGGTACTTGTCCAACATGTCATGGGATCAAATCCACTTTATCCTTTGTTTTGTTGGTATACCGCGAGGTTAAGACAAAACTGGGACTACGGGGCGAGTTGGCCCCCTACCACATGGGGCAAGTTGGCCCTATGGCGAATATGCCCAAGATGGTATGATAACCTACTCAGACTCTAGCACAATAATATTTATGACGTTTTAACACGATTTTAATTCTCAAAAAGTAAATAGATGCGTATAACAAGACGCAAGGAGTCTTATATTAAACTGGTAGGCCTATATTACATATATTGCATGCAGATAACACTGTAGGTCACAACGTATCTTTTTAAAAGATCGATATTGTATTAATTTATTATGTATGAAATGTGTCACGGAAAAATGAGTACGACTCTTGTTTTGTAAATGGGGCCAACTCGCCCCGCATAGCGGGGCAAGTTGGCCCTTTTGACGCCTTTTTATTTTTTTTTAATTATTTAAATACGATAAGCCGCAGAGTCTTAGTATTTACATAAAACATAGCTTGGGTACATAGATAATCTATCTTGTGTTAACAGGAAAATCTTCTAGACCTTAACCTCTTCAATACAGGGGCGTTCAAACAGAAGGGGGCCAACTCACCCCACCCTCCCCTACAATTTTATTTTATCCCAGAATTTTTTTTCTATTCATTATTACAAAATCTATCAAAACAAAAAAGATGTTGCAACATAACTCTTCCAGGAATTATATGTGGATACGAAGTGTGGCATACACGTTACAATCAAATTAGTTCACTCCTGCGCTTCAGAATCAATCAATGAAGCATTTTGTCACATGTACAAATTTAATCATCACAATATTGAAACAAAATGCTGCCCTACTTATAAGTAACCTCCATGTTCTCAAATGTGTGAGTGTGGAATTGATTTCAAATATACGGGGACACCTTAATCGATTGACTATAGTCGTAATCTCTCACATTCTTAAGCATATCAAGGGCTTCGAGAAAATGTGAGTAGTTAGTAAAACCAGGAAACAGTATGTCACTATAATTACAAACATTCTTAACCTTATCTAGTCGAATGTTCCTTACCAAAAAATATGTAAATAGACTCTACGCTGTTAGAAATTATTTGAAGGTTTCTTGATACACAAAACAGACAATTACAACACATGTTTGTTGAGAACAACGAATAGCCTTCATGTTTAAATGCTACGTAGTTTCTATCTGATACTTGCTATTTTATTGTTGCATGTATTCTTGCAGCACTTTTTTCTTAGGTTATCATTGCACGAGTGTATAAACTGAAATACAAAAAAAAAAATGTTCAAGGAAGTCTGCTATCAAGGGTCTTTTGGTTTTAATTTAATCTATCAAGATCTTCCATTGTCGGGTGTGTTTTTTTTCATTTATTTTTATGCGCCGCTTGTTTGACCGAAACGTGAATTTAAATATTGTCCCACTTATTCACGCAATTGAATACGCCAGAGTAAGAAAATCCCAACTCTTTTTTGTTAAGTTCTGTAAAATATAAATTCATACAAATCCCTGAAAATGCTTTAAAATCACTAAAAAGCATTTCCATATCTACATCCCAATCATAGTGTCACATTTGACCTTGTAGTTGACATTTTTAGACATTGATAGATAATTTTTCTAGTAGCCTATATAAATGCAGAGGGGATCATATTGAGTTGGGGTTTTCTTCTAATGGCTGTTTAAATATAGCAACTACTGTATGTAAAAGTAACTTTAACAAGTATCTAACAATGTCTAAAAAAAGTCAACTACAAGGGCAAATGTGACACTACAGATTGTAACAGAAACAATTATACATTCTTGTTATGCTTTAATATGTTAAATTTAATATTGCTCACATTGCAGAGTAAGCATAAACAGTTGCATCAAAGACTCGATATCTTATGTTGAAAACAGTTTATTGGAATTATCATTTTGCAGTTTTTTACACAGTTTCATATTCAAAGGGAAACATTGCAATCAACATCAATTTTCCTAGCTCGATTGATAAAACTTAAGTTTTAAAGAAATTAAGTTCAGAAATAATGGTGTTTCCTTTGACGTCTAGTCAAAATCTCTGGGTAGTCTTAAAGTGCTTATTGTGCTGACTCTGCCATTTAGATGATATGATGATAAATTGTTTTGGCGTCCCGTCAAACATTAGGAATACAGCAGTCTACGGGCAATGTCATCATTAAGAGGTCTATATTGCCTTTGTTAGATGGAACACTAAAATCAGCCTCGTAATCCTGTTGAACATCGTATGGCTGATTTAGGGCGTTATGTGCCATTATTGTGCTATCGGTAAATGAAACGGATAAACTGGCCCAGGTGGTTTGAAGGTAGGGTCAGTATAATTGCCATAACTCTGCTGGTAGACCATCAATTTTGATGAAAGAAAGTGCAGTTTGTTTCGATATAAATAAATGACAATGTGATACAAAGTGTAACTTTTTCCTTTCACCGTTGATAACAATGTATAATTTTTCATGTTACAACCTGCCTGACTAGGATATTGACATGGGAATGCTATTTTAGTGATGTGAAAGCATTTTCAGAGATTTTTACGCATTTATATTTTATAAGTATAATTAAGAGAAAGGAGCTATTGGGGTTGGGGTTTTCTTACACTGGCGTATTCAAATATTGTCCAACTTATTCACGCAATTGTTAACCCTGCTCTTAGCTGTTGAATTTTGCTGCGCAAGAGAGCAGCCATATCGATTCTAAACAACCACAGGGACAGCGCAAATCAATATTGCATTCAAGAATACTAGGATGTCACATTAAATTCATGTTGGTGAATTGTGGATTACGTAACACATAAGAGTGATGTACGCTCCTAGTGGTGTTGGTCAAACACATTTTTTGTCTAGCACTTTTTTTTTCTTTTAAGGTGTGTGTGTAGGATATGTTGGTGTTTGTTTGTTTGCTTTTTGGTCCAATACTACATCATCAACGACATTGTGACATCAAAAAACGTTAAATATTGGGATTGAATTAATATTGATCATCATAATTTGCAAAGCAATGGAGAGTTTGCGATCATCCAGAACGCGAACGCGAACGCGAACGTAAACGTGAGTTCTATTGAAATTCAGCCAACCATTACCTGCTTGAACAGTACAGCACACCGTGTATTGCAGAATTTCACGTACACTTTTACGTGAATACTAATCACTGAATCGATGTCCCCTATTGTTTTTTTCCCATTAATCCACTTTGGGGAAAAAAAAGATATAGCCATTCCAAAAATCATATTTGTCGTCTAAAATCGGAACAATATTAATCTTTCGCATTTTCATCGGAAAAGAGAAAATTATGCGCGTTAGCCACAACAAGTGCGTTTGTTATGTGCGTATGACTGACATTACGCGAATATTTCTGCGCAGTTGTTATGCACTGTGCGTCTACATACACTGAGCACGCAATAACACTAGCGGCTTGGCTCTTCGCGCCATATCCAAAAAAAAACCCGAGGGAGGTGTCAATTTTCCGATCATCATTTTGCTGTTAAAATCATTGCCTTTTAATGAAATTTTGAATCAAGCGACCGATTAAATAAAAAAAAAAACAAATATTTACCGATCTGTACCTGTTAAAAAGTTTATCTTGACCATGAGGACAATACAGGATGATTTAGCAAAAACTTTTTTTTTATGAATGGAAAAATGATATTTCAGACCTAAATATACCCATGATACACAAAATAAGTTGACTGTTTTTGTATCAAACCTTATTTCTTCTCTTTTTCTTTCTATATGTAGGTCATCTAGATCCATACGAAAACATATTCTGCTACATATACCCGGATCAACTTTGAAGGAAATAATTCGATCTATTGATATACTTTAAAATCTCGAAATAGTGCACCTCATGTTTTGCTCCTAAACATGTTCCTTACCACAATACCAAGAGGTCTACATCAATAATCAGATGCTAAAATGAAAGTTACATTCGTTATATATCAGAAACAGGCAATCAATTTCATATCTTATAAACCATATGAAAAATATGGGACAAAATGGCAACTGGGAAAAGGTGCACTATATTGAGATTTTAAAGTAGTTTATTTAAAGTAAATTTTAAAATATTACTTTGTATGGAAAAATTTTGTATTTCTGTAAACGAAATTAACCATATGTTAACCAGAGAAAAAATTAAATAACAAATTTAATTAACCATTTTTCCAATGTTCTTGGACACATGTTACTCACAAGCGCACGGTATGTTTTTCAACGATTTTTAAAACATTTAAAACGGTTTCTTCTCTTTTCTTTTAAGTTTTTTCTCTCCTCTCTTTTCTTTGCTATCATTTTTATTGTCAAGATCCCCGAATGGGCCTTTTCCCCCTACTGACTCATCAAACTTGGGCACGTGCCCCCGGGGGTATTTTTACTGGGTAATCACACATTTTTGCCAATTTTTGGTCTCACATAAGGTCACCCTAGGAACGTGCTTCCCTCCCCCCGGGCCCGCCCCTTTGGGCACCACTGAACCTACATGTAAATTTGAACTATTCTGTGTAGGCCTACAAATCTCTTACAAATGTAGATTTCTCTTACGAGGGATGCAAGATTTTCTCCTCAATCTTACACGGTTCCTCTTCAAAAATAGTAAAGGTCACAGCTCAAATAAACGATTAATAATTTTAAGAAGTACAGTATAACAGATATTTTGAAGGAATTCTTTCCATTTTAGATGGAAGGGATAGTCAATTTCCCATAGCTGTTGTCAAGAATCATAAACTCATGTTTTGGTCACGCGAAGCATTTGTCTTACCCCAGTTCTCAAGCTCAGCCTTTTAAATTATATACAATATTTTATGTAAAAGCGTGATACCACTAAAATGTTGAAGGGTAAATAATTAATGGCGAATTTAATAACAACGAAGTACGTGTCTGCACATAAACTAGGGAAATTTGTCTTATCATGTGAAATTAATAGAGCAAGAAATTTAGTTATTACAAGTACTGCATGGTTGTGAAAAAACACTGTTGCTTGAACCCAATAAAAAGGGACATTTTATTTCTAAGGGTCAAAATAGATGGCGCTATTCATAAAAAAACCCTTTTTTGATGTAGAAGGAATATACTGGTGTATACTACTGAAATTGGATATGCAAATTAAGCATCATTTTATTTATCTTTTTTAGCCAAAATCTTCACTGATCAAACAACATAATCAATAATCAAATATAATCAATAATTTGAAATGTGTATAGCGCCCTCATTTTTTGCACAAATCTGAATTTACAGAAAATACCAGTAAATGAGCTCAAAATTTACAACATTTCCACAAAAATGGAACACAATTTTGAGAACGGGTTCAAAACTTTATTATGCAACACATTGCAGTTACCTGTACTGCTTTTTCAACCTTCTGTGAAGAAAATATTGACTTTTTGGTTAAAAATTAATAAATGTCCACTACACTAATAAAATATAGAAACACCAAAACTGTAGTGTACTTTGAACTAAACTATCGCTTTTTAATGATTATAATAAATTTTCCATCAAATCAAATATAACATGCATTTTACAAAAGGGTGATGTACTCTATAATTAATCTATATTATGTAAATTCACCTATACTCATATTAAGTCAAACAAAAAATGTTCGAAAAGGTTGAAGACATTAAAAACATCAGTTTACACAATTTGAAATTTTACTTTTATTAAGGAGATTACGAGATTTACCTCTTGGTAGGTTGAAATGACGACCAACTTCAACAAGTGCAATTTCAATACGCCACCAAATCGAAATACTAGAACGGTTGCTGCTATTGATAGACTAAACCTGGGGAACTATAAATGGAGAGCAGTCATTATGATGATAGTGTGCTTGTAATGAATATCGACAAGTCCCTGAAGTGATCTCTTACAGGTACTATATACTAGTAGTTGGGAAGAAATGTTATACTTTGTTATTGTATAGGCTCACATTACAGCCAGACAATTATTTCTCCTCAGATTGGAATAACCTCAATCTCTTTTACTTGCCAAAACCACTGGACTTATTTTTGACATCAATTATTGTATACATCCCACAAATTGATTTAAAACAAAAACTAACCAATTTTGATCGAGATCATTTTACAAAATTTATATTTCTTCCGTTAAGTTCACTCGTGTGAAGGTCACTGGAGAAAAATCAAGCACTCATAATTATCAGAAAATGGTAACAGCATATAGTTGATTTTACACGTAGCAGTATCTGAAAATAATACCCTCGGTTTCGGAAATGATAGCACTGATTTTGGGGAAGACGCTGATTGAGAAAGACATAGACTTTGTTATTGTAGAATCAAATTACAACCCTCCAATCAATGCAAGAAAAAATGAAGAGCAAGAATTTATGCATTTTATTTAAAAAAAAAATGATTTCCTTCAAGCCTTTTGATATTTGGAACATTTGCATAAAAAATATATAAAATAGACCTCTTTTTGCGATGTAAAAAAAGGGGTTTACTGGCGGGCGAACATTACAACTAGGGTCGATCGATCAGGAGATTTTTTTCCTAAGAATATTTCTAAAAAATAGAAATAAATATTTATTAAAAAACATAAAAGTAACTAAAAAACAAAACAGCAAAATATAACAGCGCAGCGTCCATATAAAGTGAGATAATTGGGATGTTACAACAAATTATATATTCATCTTAGATTGTCTAAAAATCTTTATTTAGTAAGGTTAATGGCCCTGCAGATGTGCGTATTAACAACATATTTAGCGATGCATACAAATCAGGAATTCATAGATGCACTTGACGATTTCACGTAAATGACTTAGGTTATGAAGAAAGTCGGAACTCACACATTTGTTGCAACATTGGGCTCGTGTTGAAGAATGCTGTACTGCTACCCATGACTATATTTTGTGTATTCTATCTTAAAACATTACAAAATATTTTACAAGTACATACTGTACTCTATTATATCCGATTTTATGATATGGAATATTATTTAAGGGCGACAAATTAAGTTAAGTAGGAGAGGATCATACCTATCTATTAATAGCAAAACAAAGTTCATAGGGGGTTCTGTTCAAAATATAATTGGGGTTGCAACCCCCAACCATTCAGAGTTTGTGTTACAAAAAATAGCTCAGAAGGACAAGGGTTAACGTGTTTGAAAATCAGAGTTGCCTTTGCTTTGATGGTTACAAACTGAGTGAGAACTCTAAAATTCAAGTCAAGCATGTCTGAAACAAACTGGGAAGTTCCAAAAAGGACAATGAAATCGTCTATTTACAGATTAAACAAATCATCGTTCAATTGAATCGTCTTTTTTCCAGAAAACTAATACAATTTTATTTCATCCGACAATTTATTTTCTATTACAAAATTTATCAAAACAAAAAGATGTTGCAATAACTCTTCCATGAATTATATGTGGATACGAAGTGCAGCATAAACGTTTAAATCAAATTAGTTCACCCCTGCACTTCAGAATCAATCAATGAAGCATTTTGTCACATGTACAAATTTAATCATCACAATATTGATACAAAATGCTGCCCTACTTATAAGTAACCTCCATGTTCTCAAATTTCTGAGTCTGGAATTGATTTCAAATATACGGGGACAACTTAATCGATTGACTATAGTCGTAATCTCTCACATTCTTAAGCATATCAAGGGCTTCGAGAAAATGTGAGTAGTTAGTAAAACCAGGAAACAACATGTCACTATAAATATAAGCATTCTTAACCTTATGTAGTCGAATGTTCCTTACCAAATAAATAAATAGACTCTACGCTGATAGGAATTACAAAGGTTTCTTGTTGCACAAAACAGACAATTACAACACATGTTTGTTGAGAACAATGAATAGCCTTCATGTTGAAATGCTACGTAGTTTCTATCTGACACTTGCTATTTTACTGTTGCATGTGAATTATGAAAAATTAGCACTTTTTCTCATTAAGGTGCAGTATTGTATCTATTGGCAGAATTGCGCCGTTCTTGAAAAAACAAATGAATGGAGTATTGCCATTGAATGGGGAAAATTTGTCAAAAAGACACAACCCTGCACCTCACTCTTTTTTTCTTAGGCTACCATTGCACGAGTCTATAAATTGAAACACAAACATGTTTTTCAAGAAAGTCTGGTATGGGTCTTTTGGTTTCAATTCAATCTATCAAGATCTTCCGTTTTCGTTTTTATTTTTTTTTAAATTTATTTTTATGTGCCGCTTGTTTGACCGAAACGTGAATTCAAATATTCTCCCACTTATTCACGCAATTGTTAACCCTGCTCTTAGCTATTCGATTGAATTTTGCTGCGCAAGAGAGCAGCCATATCGATTCTAAACAACCACATGTCGGGACAGCGCAACTCAATATTGCATTCAAGAATACTAAGATGTCACATTAAATTCATGTTGGTGAATTGTGGCTTATGTAACACATGAGAGTGATGTACGCTCATATGGATGTTGGTCAAACACAGTTTTTGTCTAGAAAGTTTTTTTTTTAAGGCATGTGTGTGTATGGGGTGTGTGTGTTTGTTTGTTTGCCTTTTGGTACAATACTACATCATCAACGACATTGCGACATCAAGAAACGTGAAATATTTCGACTGAATTAATATTGAACATCATAATTTGCAAAGCAATATACTTCACGTCTAAACTTTATAGCCTAGAGAACGTCCACTGTTTATTGCTTTATTATACTTTGAAAATGTTTTTAGAATTATATATATTAGTTCAAACCCACAACAAAATTAACAAAATTTAATTGAGTTGGTTACATGAAACAGCGTCCTGACTAGAGGTTGACCTAATACTTTGACCATCGCAATTTAATAAAAATATGCAATAAATATGTTCACATTTTTTCGGGCGTAAATCACATTACTTTTGTTGCAATTCAATGAATTTCGGAATGATTAAATAAGTTCCAAATTAACTTTGCTTTTGACATTCTTTATGTTTTGGATTTTCCATCAGAGATTTATGATATTACCATAATTTAAGGGTAAAGGAAATTCATTTGCTCAGGAAAATGTGAATCCTAACTATTTTATTAATCATGAAAAGATAAGTAGTTTCCACTGCCTTTGCGGGGACTCGAACCATGGATGATGGCAGGGGTTAGTCATGCATTACGAAGCGAGGGATCTACCGCTGAGCTATCAAGGCAGCGTTAAGATCGTGAACTAAAATCTAAAACATAAA
>JXSR01S005500.1:30079-40786 GCA_000969725.1 Ophiothrix spiculata | reverse complement strand
CTGCAATAGCTGCCATTTGTCATTAATTTGGATTGCACACTCTATAATCTCCAGTATTGGGTCAGTGGCTCTTGAAATGGTTCTTCAGGTGACACCATCACCTGAAGAACTATTTCAAGAGCCACTGACATATGGCTGGGAAATTTTGGGGGGATTTTACACATTCTATTGACGGGTGTCAAATAAATATAACTTAAGGCACCCATTGCAAATAAATATAACTTAAGGCACCCATTGCAGATAAGACTTTCTTGCACTCACATGACGATATAAAAGAATTTTGTTATGTACTTACAAAATCATCTCCTTTGACAGATTTCTTGGAGGACTCAGCATAATGAGTCGGTTCTTTCTTCTGTCCACCAAATAACCCGTCTTCCTCCGCATCCTCTCCAAACAATCCTCCAGATACCCTCCTATTGGGTTTCTTTTCTACCACTTTTGGTTTGCTTGGAACTGGTGGCGGCAGGCGAGCTTCTCCAAACAGATTGCCTTCCTCCTCGTCATCGTCGTCATCGTCATCAAACAGTCCGTCGGCATTTTTGAGCTCATCTGGATCTTCGTAGATAAGCTCCTCTGGGGCCTGAGGCTGATTGTGTGTTGGAGAGAAGTTAGATTCCCCCTTCTATAGGGTGCTACAGACCCTAGTAATTTTATTTAACTATACATGAATATTAACAATTTTGTTACAAGAACATTAAATCTTCTACATTATACTACACTACATAGTTTCTGAGTTATTTTTTTCTCCAAATTCCCAAGTTCACTCCTACTACACATGACTTTCCATAATGTATCTCTAAACTTTCATATACTTTCACACACACACTCTCTTCACAATACATCATTTTTCAACAAACAAACTCAAAGAGAATCATCAACAGAGCACAGGTGTTAAAGACAAAGCTTAAAGCTTATATTGAAATTATAGAAAAACAAACATTTTTTTTTGTAGCAAAATTTACAGCAGCCAATTATTTTGAAAGAAAATGTAATAGATGACATCTGAAATTCTTTAAGAATAAAAAGTTTGTATGGTGTGTTCTAGTGCATAAAAATTGCATTTTGGGGGGAGGGAGGATTCAAGTGATTTACAGAACACTTAAAATCACCTTTATATTATTCTTTATGGTTTCATTATTACAAATCAACAGCTTATGATGCATTCAGAATCCAGCACTTACATGCCACTTTGACGTCTACTGATACGCAGACTTGAGATTTTAAAGCAACATGTGTGAAGACTATGTATTGGCAGACTTCAAGCAATGGAATAGCTGGACTCGCAACCCAACATTACTGGTAAACTAAGCTAGTAAAAACACAGTCTGATTAAGCTTTGCTATGTTGTTCTGATATTCTTCACTGATTCCAAAGCCCTAATACAATGCAGACAGCACCTCTTTATAAGTGCCTTTAGTAGGCATCAAGGTAGGGACTATGTACTGCTTGTAATTTAAGTCCCAACAAAGTTCAACTTGTACAAAACCTTACTTTTGACATGGGTGCACTCAGATCTAATTCACTGTTGCACACATGTTTCACAATGGCCCATATAACATCAGCATAAAACACCAAACACAAAATATTCCAAAATTGTAGCTAATGAGAAATACTTGTGTGTCATCGAGGGAGGTTGTCCAAAACTAGACAATACCCTCTCATAGCTAAAACATCTATTGACGACTCCAGACCATCCAGCAAAAGCGCTCCCGTGAGTGTGGAATGCAGTAGCGTACGTGAAAAATATTTCAATTTGATCCAAAATTGCTTTAAAGCATTTTACTACTACAACAGTCAACGTCAACACAAAAAGGAAATCAAAATTTTGTCATATAATATTTCAGATATCATCTACTACAACATAAAGCTTGAAATGCAAAGGGCTGACATACCTTTTCTGGACTGACTGGACTCTCTGCTCCAAATAAGTCAACGGATGGATCTTCTTCATTCTTATTACCAAATAGGACATCTTCATCATCAAACACACTTTTGCTTTTGGCTCGGCGGCGGTTGAACTATGGTATAAACATATATGAGATAATGTATGAGAATGTGCTTCATTCTCCCAGTATTTCATATTGCGCAACATAAAAAATCTTCAACAAGATATTTTGACCTCTCTAAAATTCCAATATAGGGAGCATCATATTTTGCATCAAGACATCCATCAACTTTACAAATACAATTTGCTAAGAAATATTTTAAAATGTACATGAGATTCTCCAATAATCAATAATAATTTGTCACAAGTTCACAGCTTAATAAAAAGGATGATTGTTCTTGAAATGGTTCTTCAGATGATGGTGTCACATGAACAGCCATTTCATATGAAGAGAAATTTTGAGGGATATTTGCATTCTAGTAATAAGTTGTTAAATAAAATTCACCTAGCCAATCAGAATGCAAGAATATCAAGTACGCGGAGTGCAGTGAAACTTCACAATGCACTGCGCTTGTTACGTTTCGGTTTGCGTGGCGGGCGTTTAGTGCATATGAATGTTTCATTGTTTTTGTCGGGTGATGATTTATTTAGTTTAGAGAAGTTTTGGACTTTGATGGTCATATAAAGGCCTTATTTCATTTCACAAAAGATACACTATTATTTTTCTGCTGTGTATGAATTAGATTAAAAAATTTGCATTCCACTATGCTCATAAAATGAGACAAAATCAATGCACTTGCGGTAAATTTTGATTGCTGTCCAATAAATGCACTCGCCCCTCTTGAATTGGACGCATCAAAATTGACCACGCGTGCATTGATTTTGTCTCATTTCACTCGCGATATGAAATCCGCATTTATTAACCTTTAAATAACATATGGCAGTCATAGCAGATAAAAAAAATTCTTGCACTCACATGATAATATAACCTATGGCCTTGAAAGACCTTGAACATACCCCACAAGGACACACACTTGGTCAAGGACTGTTTATGCTGCAAGTTTGGTCCAGGTGGGATCAACGGTTAAAGAGTTATTGCAGTGACATTGAACTGACTGTGAGTCAACTTTTTGAACATTTGTCAGTGTTCAAAATGAATGTTATAGAACTAATTGATTATAATTAGTGTAAGTCCCAATTGTACTAGCCTGATGTATGTATGTATGTACTGACCTTGTCCTCTTTGGCTTTGACAATAGGAGGCGGTGCTGCTTTAGAAGCAGTTATCGTCTGTGGCTGTGATCCAAATAACTCCTCATCTTTCTCATCATCATCATTAAAAAGACTGAGCGTGTTTGTTCTCCTGTCTCGGATCCCTGCCGCTTGCTGAAAACAACAAAACACAAGCATTTTAGCATCCCATGTGCTTTACCTCTCTGTCTCTAATCCTTGCGACACAAATCACACTCATTCAGCAATCTATGCTCTTTATTCCAGTCTCTACTCCCTGCAACTTGCTGAAAACAAAACACGCTCATTTTAGCAATCCAGGTGCTTTATTTCCAATAATTCAATCATGATCATATAATAGTAACAGTAATTCCTGTTGTCAGTCATTTAAAAAAACCATAGCTACAATATTGATGCAACTTCCTTCAACAAAATTAAAACTGGCCCAGAGTAATCCTGACGGTTCATGTCTCCACATAAAAATCCAGCTTTACAACATCCCGATGTTAATTATCAATCAAAAATCCTAGCTATATTTCTACATCCCCACATTAATTACAAACACAAACTAATCAAAATTCTTATTGCAAATCAATTTGATCCACGATTATGATAATGAGATATAAAAACAATGGCTATATTCAATGACTCACCCATGTCACTTAATGTCAATCTTAATAAATTTTTTAATCACTAGTCTCATCCCAAGGACACTCAGTAAGTCGTTTCTATAATCAAGAACTGCATTCCTTACTGATGGTGCCCCACTGTCCACATATATCCTGGTATGTACTAGTCTTATTCCCAGGTCATTTTGTAATTTGTTTTGTATATTGTTGCTATTCACTACCAAGTCTCCATACATTCCATACCACTCACCCACATACCCGCCTGCTTGTGTATGTCTAATCTCTACTATCTGAATTTCAAATGACACATGTTCATTCCATCAAATTTAGCACTTTTTATACCAATTATGCTTCAAGATAATCAATCATGACCTTGTTCCTTGGTGACAACATACAAGATTTTACATTAACAAACATCATGATTGATATAATCTTACAGCTGAAGCCATGTTTTAATCTTTGGCTCCAGATCAACGCCTTCGTCGAACATGTCACTAAACCACAAACCACTCCCATATATATCAAAAATTGGTCAAAACTGCAATATCATAAGTGGATACAGTCTAACAAAAGTTTTAAAGTGGAAATTCTTTCAAACATTTCAAGGACTCAGTAACAAACACTCTTCCATCTCTTAAGGCTGGGGTAGACCTTTAACTAGCATAAATGGTTTTTGTACTCTAACTCTCAAACTAATTGCATAGACAATATAAAAGTATACATTTTTAGAAGTGGATTTTTACTCTGAACATATTGGTGATATCGGTTTTTGACCAAAAATAACAATTTTGGCAAAAAATGCCAAAAACCTTATTTTTTGCCCCAAAATTTCTGGAAAGCCTAACTAAAATTTGCATTTGTGAAATTTTGAACTTTTTTGCTTTTTGGAATCTAGAAACAAATGTCTAGGAACGGTTTTCTCAAATTTTTGATTTTTATCTTATTTTTTGAAAAATTGCCAAAAATAGGCCAAAAATTGCCATTTTGGTGGCAGCGGTGGGATTTGTTTACATTTGTTTACCTATTTTTGGCATTTTTTTAAAAACTAAGAAAAAAATCAAAAATTCGAGAAAACCGTTCCTAGACATTTGTTTCTAGATTCCAAAAAGCAAAAAAGTTCAACATTTCACAAATGCAAATTTTAGTTAGGCTTTCCAGAAATTTTGGGGGAAAAAATACGATTTTTGGCATTTTTTGCCAAAATTGACATTTTTGGTCACAAACTGATATCATCATCATGTTCAGGGTAAAATTTCGTTTCTAAAAATGTATACTTTTATATAGTTTATACAATTAGTTTGAGAGTTAGAGTACAAAAAACATTTATGCCATTTGAAGGTCTACCCCAGCCTTAAAGGAGCTTGGTCCAATTGCCAAAACTTTTTGAGATTTCAAGGCTGACTTATGTTCCATTTTGGAGATATAAATGAAAATGTGTCTAATTATGGTAACCATAATTAATTACATACAGTAACGTATAGGAAGCTCTGAAATACAAAACTACCCATAAAATCAAAACCATTTTACTGATTAAGCGGAAATTTGAAATTAAGACCTCTTGAATGGTCATCTTTCATGTGACCATGGAAACTAAATTTTGAAAAATCGGACCAAGCTCCTTTAATTTCTAAGGAAATACTTTGAAGCAAATGAATTTGAAATGTCCCCAACTTCACATAACATTGTTACCTGATAATGGACCCGCAGTGTTTAAACCTAGAAGTGGTAAGCCAGAGGGTGCCAGAGGGGACTTTAGAGCCAAGATTCACAAGAAATTATGTAAAAATATTTCTGTGTGCTTGTGGGCGTTTCCCCCTTGTCATTTTTCAAAAGCTACGTTGAAAAAATGTAAGTCTACCTTTTGAGTCTCATATGTCATTTGTCAGTTGGTTAAAAAAATTGCACCCCCATATTGAAACTCAGACTACGCCAATGCCTAAAAATTTTTTTATTAGATTGGATCACACTATTACACAGGTTATTACTGAAACAGAGACATTCTAGCACGATATTGGAACCATGCACATCAAATTTAAATCCCAGAGCAGTGCCATCTCCTCAAGCCAATTTGTTTAATTTTTGTGTGCAAACACTAACCTTATTCTCTGGTTTTTCTTGCTCTTTCTTTGGTGGTGATCCAAACACATCGGCATCGCCAAACAGCGCCACCCCACCAGGAGGCTTCTTCTTGCCGGTTTCCTTTGGTTTTGCAAACAAGTCATCTGCGCCACCTTCATCATCCAAGTCATCAAATAGACTGGAATCTGCATTGGGTCTTGGTCCCTGTAGAAAGATAAATAAATCAAATATATGTACATAAATCTAAGCAAATAAGAAATATTTCAACAACAATAACAACAACAACAACAACAACAAAACAGCCTCATCGGTGTCAGAAAAACTTCAGGGCCAAAATGACAACTTGAGGAAAGTTGTGTCCTATCTAGATGGGTTCTAGAGACCATAGGTAAGATCACTAAGGTGGACAAAAAATTAGTCTGTTGCACGGTGCCCAGGAGGTGGGTAAAAGTAATTACAAGTGTCAAATTTGAAAATTAGTCAAATCAAGTTCAAAACCATTTTAACATGTTCCTCTTATCATAACAAAGCAGAAAAAGTATACTTTGACCCATCTCTGATGAATGCTTCAAGAGTTGTATCAAAAAACATGAAAGGTAATCCTGGTAGGATCCTGGCTGTTTTCAAATTGGGTTGCAAAACTTACCAAAATATATAAAAACTCTGATAAAACACATATGCGTAGCCAGGATTGCAAACCCCGGGGTGAGCAATAAATCCTAGTCCAAAGCGGCGACGGGTCCAGGGGGCCACTAGCGGCACCTGCCTATATCGGACAGGTCGCTAAGTGTATTATTAGCAGTAATTAGGATTACTGTGCCCTTTTTCACTGTTTTTCCATTGTTTTTATTTCTTTTTCTACGCCAATGAAACTGTTTACTTAGGGATTGTCAGCAGTTATATCCATGACATAGTTCAGTTGGACCGGTGTCCCAATTAAATGGTTTGGAATAAAATACATTACCTTAGGTTCTGGTGGTGTTGCAAATATATCTTTGTCACCATCTTCCTCCTCAAATAAGCCACCTGATGACTTCTTGCTTTCGACTGGTTTACTGTAAACAAGAAAGAAAAGAAGAAAATAAAGGATGTTGTTTTTTTTTCAAAATTTATGACTTCAATAACAAAAAAATAAAAATAAAACAATGAATGGGTTGATGGCAATCTCTCTTAGATGTTTGATATTTTACTTCTGCAGCACAAATCAGCTGGCATTAATTATCTTGAATCAATTAGGATACATTTGTATGTTGATCTAAATGAGAGTTTTTGCAGGATCGACCATATTTTTAAGTTGTGCGCAGATGACACAAGATTTAAGCAAAACTTGACAACTCTCTGCCTCAACTCATGGGCAGACAATATTCTATTTTGAAATCATTATTTGGCACCAGAACAGGATATGCAATTATGAAATGTCTGCAAGCTTTTGAAGAAACTTATTAATTAATTTTGTACTATTTTTAAACATTTTGTTTTCAAAAACATCATATGACAACTTCAGCATCGTCATCTGACATTCCTGACATTAAATATTACTGCAGCAATTTTCCCCATATATTTATTTTTACGCTTTTTTTACATTTGCCTGCCACAAAAATAAACGCAGAGCAAAAACTACATATGCACAGCGCATATTAAACTTTCATACACACACATAAAAATGCTCAAAATGGTTATTGATCAATTATGAAATTACTATACATGAAAATAATCACTTTTACATTATTTTGAATTCATGAGTGCATGTGGCTGCTATTTTAAAAATGGGCTATAGTCCATTTCTAACAGTGAAATATATAATTACTCTTGTGCGAAATCAAGACTTAAATTTATAAAATATACACATTTTTTCTGAATGGAAATGATACAAGTATTCCGAAATGCCTAACAAATTCACACAAAATGTAATACTTTTTATTAGATAAATGCAAAATTCCTTTGAACTCTATCATGAAAGTCACATGCTTTGTCACCTATATCAAGCCTCCTTAAGTAATACATGGTAGTATCTCTTGCAAACAATTAGCATGACAGACTCAAGGATTCAGTGAATCACTAACACAGACTACAGCAACCAATGTTACAAGTTTGAAAAATAAATGGTACTAGAGTAGCAACATACTGTAGATTGAATCCATCACCAAGAAAGACAAACCTTACCTGCTAGATGAGGAACTAGACCCAAATAGGTCATCATTTCCACCCTCATCAAAGAGTCCTCCTCCTCCTCCCGAGGACTTGGCTGGTTTCTTAGCAACAGGTGGAGTCCTCTTGTCTTCTTGCTCCTCATCTGATGGCGTCTTTGTAGGAGAGAGTTTGCCGGCTAATGGGTTAGGAGCATCCCCAAAGAGAGATACTGCACCTGCTGGGAGCTGTGGATGAAAAAAAAAATACATTAGCATTATACGATCAGTAAATGATTAGGCCTGACCATCCAAGATTTTGTGTTTTAAAAGACTTTTTTAGTCTTGCCAAAGTCATGTAAAATCAACAGCTTTTTAATGAATTTTGACTACTTTTTTAAAGAATTTTTTTGGTAAAATTTGTTTATTTGTTCCACTCTGTATTTAAGATTTTTGACCTATTTAAGTCTAATTTTAACTTCAAAAAAGGGGAAAAAAGAACAAAGTAACCAAAACAAAGCTCCACACCTGTAAAACAGGATAATCTTATATTGTGGTCAAGGCCTGATTTAAGAATACTGCTTTTGGAGGAAGAGCAAATCAAAATAAACTTCATCAGAGAGAGAATCCTGCTTGTTTGATTAAACAGCTATGTTAACATTACGAAACAATCGAACCCTAAAACCTAGATTTGTTTGAATTGTTGTGATAATATTAGCTCAAATAATCCAAACAAGATGTAATATTACAAAAACACTAAAACATCTTGTACAATACTGTAGGTCTCTTAGAACACTCCTACAAGTGGCCAAAAAGTAAAGCTAAAATGGAAGAATCAAAACATTTGAAAATTTGATGACTTTAATCTGGGCAAAATTTCCAAATATTTCCCAAATACAGCCTTTTACACATGGGTTACACGCTCACTTCTTTGTTAATTAACAGTTAATTCCATCTTAAACAAAAAAAGAGAATTCCAGGACAAGAATTTAGATGTATTATAATGAATTTCAAAATCATTCATATTATAATTGATTTTTATCTTAAATTTATCCTCTTACTCCTCACTGACCTTTTTCTTTGTTGTATCTTTCTTGGTCTCGGCAGGTTTCTCACCAAATAGATCTTCCTCCTCATCATTACCAAACAAATCAACCTCTTTGGATCCTGAAAAACAAAAGATATAGTTTATGTCTGATTTGCACTCATTAACTCTCTTGCTCCGGAATTTCTTTTTCACAAAACGCTCTATTGGACGTAAAGCCGCTCAGAGCGCCACCTGGTATTCACTTATGATAGCTGTAGATTGCAAGGATTATTCTTTTTGGCAAAATTGATGATGGCGCTAAATACCTCTTCGTATCAGGTGGTTACAGGCAAAAAAAAATTCCACCTTGTACATTTTTTTCATATATCTTTATAGGTTGAGCTGAAAAAAATTTGGCCAATCATGCACGCTTTTGTGAGCCACTGGGAGCGGGTTTCCGGACTGAAAGAGTTAAAAACCTTGTCAGATTAAAAGATAGTAGACTTGGCCAAAGTTCCGTCAATTGACTCAACCCAGAGGTTCCTTAAATACCTTGAGAGAGGACTACATCAGGAGGAACTACACGCTAAATCAGTTCCTACCTTTCTTTGCAGGTTTAGAGGCAGCTTCAGCAAACAGATCATCATCTTCATCAAACAACCCTCCTGCTGCAGCTGCAGTCTGTTTCACAGACTTCTTATCTGATGGGTCACTGATCTTACGCCTTGCATCCTCCTGCAAAAGAGACAAACACATTGCAGAGAAATTTAGCATTTGTTGGCATTCATTTTGTAAAGTACCATCAGAAAAGTAATTTGGAATCCATAATGATTTCTCATGCAATATTTTGACCTCATTACAAATTTTAGACATCTTTCGAGGTTTCAATCAATTCCGCTGAAGGTTTAACCATATGGAACCATGGATGTAAAATTCAAGGGCACATCTCAAACTGTTAACAGTGACTGTAAGCTAACTTTTAAATATCATGAATTGATTGTATTTCTGTAATAATATGCAAGATGACAAATTTAGAAGACATAATTTAACTTATTTCAGTCTGTTAAACTTACAAGCATAATTGTGATTTAAGCAATATTGAATTCAGTAAACAGTATTGTACATTCTCTTAAAATTTCAGTATATTTTCTGTTATGAATTTGACAATCGAATAATAGCGGACCTTGTTGTGCAACTTGGCAATGTCCCTGGCAATGCTCTCTTCAGGCTGTAACAGAGATGGATAAATATTGGTAACATTAGTGTCTAGCATCGGTCATTTTTATGCTTAGGATTTCTTGCAGGATATTTTCATATGACAAGCCAATCACATTTCTGCATGATGATGATGACATGATGCACACGGACTAAAAGCTCCTGAAAAATGAAATTCATACCAGGGGTTTTTTTTTCAGTCCAAAAATGGAACATTTCTAATGGAATATGGATGGTAATGGAACGCTTTGCAGGCATGACTTGCCAACCAAAGGTGGATGGAAGGATATGCTTTGCACATAACAGGCCAGATGGATTGGTTTGCGAATGATGATAACATGATGCAGAGCGATGATTTAATGATGCAAATTGGTATTACACTTTCAGCCCTAAAACAGAATAGTTCTTCTTCATACAGTCAGGAACCAAGGTATTTTGGCAACTGATTTGGGTATGGGAACTAGAACGGGATGCAAAGCATATGATATGTTGATGAAATGATGTCGATGATGA
>JXSR01S005500.1:10527-30029 GCA_000969725.1 Ophiothrix spiculata | reverse complement strand
TACAAGTGGCCAAAAAGTAAAGCTAAAATGGAAGAATCAAAACATTTGAAAATTTGATGACTTTAATCTGGGCAAAAATTCCAAATATTTCCCAAATACAGCCTTTTACACATGGGTTACAGGCCCACTTCTTTGTTTTTCCAACAATTCAAACAAGATGTAATATTACAAAAACACTAAAACATCTTGTACAATACTGTAGGTCTCTTAGAACACTCCTACAAGTGGCCAAAAAGTAAAGCTAAAATGGAAGAATCAAAACATTTGAAAATTTGATGACTTTAATCTGGGCAAAATTTCCAAATATTTCCCAAATACAGCCTTTTACACATGGGTTACACGCTCACTTCTTTGTTAATTAACAGTTAATTCCATCTTAAACAAAAAAAGAGAATTCCAGGACAAGAATTTAGATGTATTATAATGAATTTCAAAATCATTCATATTATAATTGATTTTTATCTTAAATTTATCCTCTTACTCCTCACTGACCTTTTTCTTTGTTGTATCTTTCTTGGTCTCGGCAGGTTTCTCACCAAATAGATCTTCCTCCTCATCATTACCAAACAAATCAACCTCTTTGGATCCTGAAAAACAAAAGATATAGTTTATGTCTGATTTGCACTCATTAACTCTCTTGCTCCGGAATTTCTTTTTCACAAAACGCTCTATTGGACGTAAAGCCGCTCAGAGCGCCACCTGGTATTCACTTATGATAGCTGTAGATTGCAAGGATTATTCTTTTTGGCAAAATTGATGATGGCGCTAAATACCTCTTCGTATCAGGTGGTTACAGGCAAAAAAAAATTCCACCTTGTACATTTTTTTCATATATCTTTATAGGTTGAGCTGAAAAAAATTTGGCCAATCATGCACGCTTTTGTGAGCCACTGGGAGCGGGTTTCCGGACTGAAAGAGTTAAAAACCTTGTCAGATTAAAAGATAGTAGACTTGGCCAAAGTTCCGTCAATTGACTCAACCCAGAGGTTCCTTAAATACCTTGAGAGAGGACTACATCAGGAGGAACTACACGCTAAATCAGTTCCTACCTTTCTTTGCAGGTTTAGAGGCAGCTTCAGCAAACAGATCATCATCTTCATCAAACAACCCTCCTGCTGCAGCTGCAGTCTGTTTCACAGACTTCTTATCTGATGGGTCACTGATCTTACGCCTAGCATCCTCCTGCAAAAGAGACAAACACATTGCAGAGAAATTTAGCATTTGTTGGCATTCATTTTGTAAAGTATCATCAGAAAAGTAATTTGGAATCCATAATGATTTCTCATGCAATATTTTGACCTCATTACAAATTTTAGAAATCTTTCGAGGTTTCAATCAATTCCGCTGAAGGTTTAACCATATGGAACCATGGATGTAAAATTCAAGGGCACATCTCAAACTGTTAACAGTGACTGTAAGCTAACTTTTAAATATCATGAATTGATTGTATTTCTGTAATAATATGCAAGATGACAAATTTAGAAGACATAATTTAACTTATTTCAGTCTGTTAAACTTACAAGCATAATTGTGATTTAAGCAATATTGAATTCAGTAAACAGTATTGTACATTCTCTTAAAATTTCAGTATATTTTCTGTTATGAATTTGACAATCGAATAATAGCGGACCTTGTTGTGCAACTTGGCAATGTCCCTGGCAATGCTCTCTTCAGGCTGTAACAGAGATGGATAAATATTGGTAACATTAGTGTCTAGCATCGGTCATTTTTATGCTTAGGATTTCTTGCAGGATATTTTCATATGACAAGCCAATCACATTTCTGCATGATGATGATGACATGATGCACACGGACTAAAAGCTCCTGAAAAATGAAATTCATACCAGGTGTTTTTTTCAGTCCAAAAATGGAACATTTCTAATGGAATATGGATGGTAATGGAACGCTTTGCAGGCATGACTTGCCAACCAAAGGTGGATGGAAGGATATGCTTTGCACATAACAGGCCAGATGGATTGGTTGCGAATGATGATAACATGATGCAGAGCGATGATTTAATGATGCAAATTGGTATTACACTTTCAGCCCTAAAACAGAATAGTTCTTCTTCATACAGTCAGGAACCAAGGTATTTTGGCAACTGATTTGGGTATGGGAACTAGAACGGGATGCAAAGCATATGATATGTTGATGAAATGATGTCGATGATGATGATGGCTCCAAAATGCACACAGACAGGCAGATGGTTGACTTATTTATTATATCTAATTTCATTTTTACCTCAAGAATACTTTCAATACAAATCTATACAAGCAGAGCAACAGATAGACCTACTGGCGTTACTGATAAAGAGGCAATCAATCCCGGGCAATCAATATTTAAGAGGATGAAATTTTGTGTCCTAGATTACATCAATTAATGAAAAAATTTGCCACCCTTATATATGTATAACCCTCAATAAAGAAAGAAATAATAATAATAATATATAAGTGTAGACTTGTATACTCTTTTGAAAAAAGTCTCTTTGTTAGACGCTCTCAGTAATTTTGCAAGACCAAATGGGGGCAACAGGAACTTGGGAAAAGTGATCTCAATTCAACTTTTCTGCATACACAACAGATAAAGATGAAAAAATAAATTATAGTTTCTACCCATCCTTAGCCTATTTTATTTTCTTAAATGATACTTAAGCATAATTTTTCAAATGTGAATCTTTTTATTCACAAATAAAACATATGATGACAAAGCATACAACAGCTAAGCATCCTGGAATTGCCTAGTTCCAACTACAACAACCATCTATTTTTACAAAAATATGTTGGATAATGTAAACAAAAATCTAGGACAGGGATTGCATTGACAAACAATGAGACCCTGCACTCTGGATTTCTGTTTAAACTGTCCAATTTATATTGAAAAGGGAGGACATATGTCATTTTTAAGCATTTAAAGACCTTATAAATCATTCGAAATGATGAAAGCTGATACTGTGAAGGCAGTGGAATAAGGAAAGGATTGGAAATGATTGATAAAGGGTTAGGGTTGGAAAAGGAAATGGAAAGGAAGAAAGGAGGTAAGGGATAAGAAGGTTGATTATGGGAAAGGAAAGGTATGATTTAAGGTGGCAGATATCAAGGTCTATAATGACGACATTGGGGATTTATCAGAAACACATTACATAGTAAGGCTAAATAAAATAAATAGTTTGTCTCAAAGCTCTCCTCTCCTTTCTTGAAAAACTAATGCGAAATGCGGTGTTTTAGTAAGTTTTTTTTTCTTTTTTTAGATTTTTTTTTTGTATGTGACAGAAGTCCTGAGTGCTATTTGACAAGAGTTCCATATGTACCCCCTCATATATTTACATGATAGCTTTTTTAGAACTCAAAAACAGAATAAAGAATCAAATAAAATAAATTAACCATTGTTGTCATTTGTTTTTTCACAGTTTCGGTGAAAAAAAAAATAAAAAAGGGCAAACAAAATCAATTTTTAGGATTTTGAGGAAACTAATGCGGACGATAAAACTAATGCGCGCGGGAGCTTTGAGACAAACTATTAATTTTATTTGGCCTAAGCTTTATCAACTGCAAATGTTTCAAATATTTCTTAAGTCTTTGAATTTTTCTGTCAAATGAAGATTTATATATTAATGCTATCTGAAATGTCAATGTCCCTGTCAAATCAAAGCTAAAATGATGCAAATATGTATTGATTTAATAACTACAACATTACAGGAAGAGAGTGAATAGCAAATAGGAAATGGAAAAAATCAACTAAAGAGGAAACGGGAAATGCAGGATAGCATACAGTAAATACAAAATCCACTAACATGCCACTTGAAACAAACTACATACTAAAAATACTAGAAATCAACAAAGTACAAGCAAGGCAAAGACATCAAATTACAAAACTAAATCTGACTAACATAACTTGCAAAAAAACATGACTCAACTAAGATCAGACAGACTCACCGAACTACCACGACGCTGCACTGCGGCTGAGTATGCACGCAAGAAAAGGGTGCGCTGTATTATACATGAGGGTACAAGGTAGGAATGTTAGCACAAAGTGGAAACTAAAGACAGTGTCATTATTCCAGTGTAAACAAACATTCAGAGTACAGGGTCTCATTGCTTATGTGACCTGCAACCTGCACTTTTGTTTAGACTAAGGAATTATGACACCAACTAAAGTGATGACAGTAAAGAGGCACAAGACAGTCATGCATGCAATCAAACAAGAAACACAAGCCAGAGTTTATTGAAATGTTTTTTAAATGATAAAAGGGTTTAATTTTGTCTACACACACATACAAAAAGATTTTCCTAAAAAGGTTGTAATTAAATCTAAACCTGTTTTACTGTAATAAAACCACCCCTCTCCAATATCATGCATCCATTGTGTGTTATTCTATGATTTGAAACTTATTTTCATTTTTTTTTAATTCTGGTCCTCTTTCCATATGACCAAAAAGTCAGGAGTTCAATTTACACAATATAACAGATTTTGCAAAATATTTCCAAAGATAATTAGCACTATATAGTCTACAACTATGAACTTCATTATAACATGCAGCAATACACAAAAATTCTGGTTATGCCATAACACTTAATGAATTAAAGGATCAGAGCTTGAAATCTGATGAAACTGATATCATCATTACATTCTCATTCGAAAACAAGTATTTGATAAAGAAGATTTCCTAAAAATATTTTCAAAGTTCCAAAAATGAGATGCAAAATCAAATTAAACTGGACAACCATCATCCAAGACCAATTGCATATGTTGTATATACACTTTCTAGTCTTTGACAGAAGTGCATTCCCATATTTCCATACACTTTCACATGTTAAAATTAGATGATTTATGACAAACTCTGTTGACTCTCTAGGTGAAAATATACCCTATAAACATTGAAGTATACAGTAAGCAGGCAATTAATGCACATAAACAAATGACCATACAGGGAAAATAAATTAGTCTGTATTCAGGCGACACAGGGCACAATTTACTGAAGCTAGTAGATTTAGTGACAAGGGATTTCTAATACGCAAATTTAGGATACATTTTACATGTATTTCTATAATTGGGTCACAAAAAATTACAAATGTGTTCTTATAGTATTTAATAGTAATCATTATGTTATTCCAAATCCACTGGGGTTCACATGTTAACCCCACTGTTTATAGATTTTATCATTTTTTTACCGATTAGGAATATAATTTTAGTGACCATCCCGGAAGTTATATCTTTACAAGAGTTTTCCAACGGCTTACGCCAGAGGCGGTGTAGGACATGACGCAGCCAGGGATCGGCTACGATACCATATGGCAACCAGTAATAGTTGCCACAGCCACCCTCCTCTGTCTGTATTTTTCAAAACATGATAACATCATACCCAATCTTACTGAATATTCGAATGAACTTGTGTTCAAGGTTTGTCAATGTGGTAGCAACAAAAATAGTCAAAAATAATACCAAAATCATGAAAGGTTCCTGCACAAAATATATTAATGCACAGTGATTTGGTCTTAATCAATCCCAATCAGTCCACATTGTTGTAGAATACAAGGGATATGCTAAGGATCTCACAACAGAGTCTGATTTTTGCTTTGAACTTCTAAGTTAACAAAAGTATACAGTGGAAACTTTGTGTTCATTAGAATTAAAACAAGTGGGTGGTATCTACTATGACTTATACATTCAAACTTCACCCATACTGAAACTTCACAGCTTCACTTCTCCTCCACCAAAAATCATTCCAATTTTCCAAAATAAACTGTACATATTGACAACTAAAATCAACAAAGATCAAATCAAAAATCCTTCCTCTTCAAACACGTTTCCTTCTACACTACAGTGGTAATTTCTTCTCTCCATATCAATCCATTCATTCCTTATTAAATGATCTTATCTTTATCCTATCATTGTGGCATCTTCAACTCATCCTAATTTCCTTATATGTCAACAAAGACAACTTTCTCTTATAAACACACAAATAAAGTTGAAATTCTTTTCCATGCAACTGAAAATTCTAACCTTTATCCTACATCTTTGATTTCCTTTCTCTTTAAGACATATGCTTCAAACGGAAACATCTCTGTTATATTGACTTTATAAGATGCCACCCTAGAGATGCCACATAATTATCAGGTTGTCAATGAAAGACAAAAACACAAGATATTCTCAAATCATCATGTGAGTGCAAGAAAGTCGTATCTGTAATGGCTGCCTTGTGTTATATTTATTTAACGTCTAGTCACTAGAATATGAAAAATCCCTGAAATTTTCCCTGCCATGTCAGTGGCTCTTGAAATGGTTCTGCAGGTGACACCGTCACCTGAAGAACCATTTCAAGAACCACTGACCAAAGACTGGAGAATATACAGTGTGCAATCAAAATTAATGACAAATGGCAGCTATTGCAGATACAATTTTCTTGCACTCACATGACGAAATATAAATACCAAGTTCTTTCTGTGTTCAATGTCATAGGGAAAGTGTACTTGGACAAGTTTTCAAATCTATATCTAAAAAGTTTTGCATGCATTCTTGAAGACATTTATAAATCAAAATTACTATTTTTGTACAAATTAGAACTGGATGATCTTTTGCATAATAAAGGCCAAATAATCATGATATAAAGAGATCAAAATCAAATAAATGTTGTGTTGGTTTGGTTCAGAGCATGGGACTCATAATACAGAGGTTGTGGGTTCGTGCCCCGTTGGCAGCACTGCCGGTCGGACCATGTCTACTTGTTTCCTTTGGTAAGAAACTTTACTCTAATTGCTCTGTGTTTCTGAAGTCACGTAAAACCGTTAATCCTCTGTGCGAATGGTCCTTCTTGGGGAGCTTCATACAGTGTATTCCTGGTAAGTCATACCCTATCAATCGGAAGACACTAAAGGAAAATGCTGAATTTTATGCAGCCACAGCACGATACCATATGTTAAAAAAGTAAAAGGCCATGATTACCTCCATATATCTAGTTACTAAAACGGCTGGTCAGGGTGATATCCAAGTAAAATATATAGTGCATTATAAATATCTCAAAATAGACTTTACATAAGTGAATTTCCAGCTATATAACAAACGTGGCCACTCCTTATAGAATTCGTGCCATTAACGGGAAAGGCTACATTTTGACTGAATCTAGCGCGGATCAAAAACAACAACAATAATTTACATTTCAGCATGTTACAATGTCAAGTTTAATTTACATTTGGAAGAAAATCTTGGCAATGAAAAAATATATGTTGCAATTTTATCATGCAATAAAGATCAAGAATTCTACATAAAACTTAAGCATCAGCAAGGCGACCTAGCATATCTAACTGAAACAATCTCCTATTCCCCAAAAAGAAATGAAATGCAACAAAATTTCATGAATTTTACCGCATTTCTTTTTTTTTATAGGTTTTCAAGAGGTTTTTTGCTTTAATTTACATCGAGAGATAAAAAATGAAAACAATTCAGGCGTGAAATGGCTGGGGAAAAAAATAGTGACCTAAAAAACGTAATAAAAAAAAAGATTTCTGTGTAGCACATAGCCTTTTTGACTTAAATAAAATGTGTAGCGCTTAGAATTTTGGGCCTAAGGAAGCTGAGACAGAGTTCTTTTTTCTTTTTTTTTGGGCCTAATATAAACCTAAACCACATCAGTGGCAGCACCGGGGGGGGGGGGGGAAGAAGCTGGATCTGGCTTGCATGTTACCATTGTTTGCTTTTCGGTTTTCATAAGCTACATCAAAAAAATTTGGGTGTACTTTTTGGCTTCACATGTAAGTTGCCCCTCCTAACAATAAACCCTTGGACCATGCCTGAACAACATACTAGCAAGTGCATCACTATGTTAAAGTGAAACTGTAACTATGAAATAGACCCTGTCCACCATGGGTTGTAAAATGGAAACTGACTCTCAGATCTCCCATACAAACATTTTCCCCATTTCTAGTCTCTAGACTTTACCCCCTCAGCTCAGAATTGGAAGGGCATAAGGTGCATGCTTTCACCTGGATTCAGGGATTTCTTGCAACCTGAACCCACATAGCAAGCCACAACGAATGGCACATTCAGAGTTCAGCAATTTCATCACTCCAACATTGTTGTATCTTACAACAACAAGAACATAAGACAGTCTAACAGCCATTTCCTTACCCGACCCTTAATGCATGCATTAAATGCTAGGCTACGCTAGTCCTAGGACAAGGCAAGAAACTTTATTAAATGAAGACATCAAACTATTTGCTTTGCAAATGATTTGTGACAGAGAGAGGAAGAGGTACTTCCAGGATATTGCCCTCGACAAAGGTCCGCGCTAAGGTTTTCAACAAATGGTTTTGCAATTTGCTGAGTTATAATCTCACATCAATTGTAATTTGAAAAGAATAGTTAGACTTTCTGACTTGAATTATTTTTAATCAAGATGAGGAATACCGAAGTCTGGATTCTCAACTTTCTTTTCATATTCCATATGCTTAAGTGAGGACTAGTATGATAAGGTCCCACAAGTATTGTTCTGATGAGAGCTATCCTAGATACGCAATTGAGAATGCTCAAGAAAAAATTCATTGTAATCATCTCAGAAGTACTCTATTTAATACAGAGATGCCAGTCATTTGTGTTCAAAAAATCTGAAATACTTCGAAAGAATGTGAGAAACCAAAATTGCCTATACCTTTGTACACAAAACAACCAATAAAAAAATATCTCTATTTTTCTTCAGATATTTCAAGTGGTCCATGACTGAGTAATGCAAGAGTGATAACAGTATATTGTGTTTCAAAGAACTCTTCAGGTTTACGTAACATAATCTCCAGTGTTGTAAGGAATATTCTAGAATGCTCTAATTGAAAATTCACTGGATTATGAAAATAAAATCTTGTTTTTCAAGATTCTAAATCAAAGCATTCACTGCATGAACCAACATCATTTATTAAGCACTATTTTTTGTTGAAAATTAAACAGATGGTAACTATTAATCAAATTCTTTTACCTTATTTCAGCAAAACTATACTTTTTGTTCCATTTTAAAACTAAAATATACTCAGAATATGTAGTTGCTCAACTTAATACCATGATAGAAGCATAACATACATGCAGAGCTGAAATATAGCAACAGAGTTATCAATGCTTTGATAGAAAGATGCTGCAATGAAGAGTTTTAATTCCATAATGCTTAATGAGGTATTAGCATGGTAAAAATAATACATGGAAAGAAAGATATGAATATCAAACTATTTTGAATTCAATAATGTGAATGAACAAGTAAAGTTTCTCAAAGCTCAAATGAAATATGAGAAGTAACAATGAAATGAACTTAATGAGATGATTTATCATGCCCAAATCTGCAGATTCAGATCAATGCAAACTTTTCAGTCAGTTTTGGCAGTGATGAAGTTCTGGCTGCAGGTATTTCATGTGATTTTAACTTGTGTATCTTCATATGCAAAACTTTAGATCACACGCAAACATGCTAGACTTCAGATCCACTGCCAAAAAAATCACCATCACAAAATGAAAATAAAATGTGAAAATCCAATTCTGAATTAACACTCACAAGTCAAAGTATGCAAACAAAAAGAGCTCTTAAAATTAATAAAAAAATCATAATGCAAACAAGATGGCTGACATTTTGACATACCACAGATTTGCTACCCCCTCGTTCAATGAAAGCCTACAAGAAGAAACAGTTGATAAAATAGTTATGAAAGCTAAAATAAAGGGTGCAAGCAGTACAAAATGGATCATTTATGATTTTCGTTTTTATTATAAACCAAACCATAATATGATAAATATGGACATTTGGAAAATTTTGATTTTTGAAAGTGGCATTTTTTTTTTCAGTTTCATTAAGAGAAGAATGTAAGTTTCCCTTAGGAATATTTTAGCTCAAAACAAACGCTTCCATTTTATACAATGGCCTAAAAAGACTAAACACCACAATTATTGTCTATATAAAAAGATCAGTCACCCAGAATGATAAAATTCAGGTCTATTGTAGGTGACAGCAATATAAGATTTGGCGCCGTAGGTGATATCACCATGCCGTATTTGTTCAGCAGTTGTATAGAATGAAACCAAGTACAAACAACTGGTACCTTGACTGTGTCTGTATGGAATTTACTATGCAATTTTGACTAAACAATGTATGTCATAGCTGCATCTAAGGAGCCATAAAGCTGGTTTCAGAGTGTCAGTCAAGGTGGTTGCATGACCAGCGTGATGTTAAAAATTCAAAAGCGAAAGGTCGACTTGTCACATCTGTAAAATTTTACGGCAAGCACAACAAGCCAAAATATTGATTACCTTGTCGTTATGGTTGCAACAACACATCTTTTAGAGTTGGAATAAATTCAACTTTTCTTGCAACACACCATCGCAGCAATATCCAAAGGTGTCATCCTATATTACGACAGCTCAAATGTCAAATTTCGTTGTCATCTGTAGCAGCTGCCAACCACCATCGCGACATCAACTCTGAAGCCACCTTTACCCTAAGCATGGACATGTCCAGACCAAGAGAAGCAGGGTTTAGCTGGGTAAAACAGCTCATAGGGTCCTCCTTCAGGTGGGTCCTCCTCAAGCCACCTTTACGAAGCACAGACATGACCCAGAGATGCCACTCATTGGTGTTCAAAAAATCTGAAATACTTCGAAAGAATGTGAGAAACCAAAATGGCCTATACCTTTGTACACGAAACAACCATTAAAAAAATCTGAATTTAGGCTTAAACCAATTGAAAAATTCTGAATTCAGAATTTATTCTGAAATGTGGCATCTCTGATGACCAGACCTAGGGAACCAGGGTTTAGCTGGGTAAACCAGTCCAAAGGGTCCTCCTCCAGGTGGGTCCTCCTCAAGTCACCCTTTACACTAAGCATGGACATGACCAGACCTAAGGAACCAGGGTTTAGCTGGGGAAACCAGTCCAAAGGGTCCTCCTCCAGGTGCCCCCTGATAGATACATATAGGCTGATTTGAAATAATTTTGTACATGCACTTCCTCAGCACCTGAACATATGCACCTGAAAATGCCTACATGGACTATCAAAGTTTGGTCACCTTAATTTTGAAAAATTGCCAAAACCATCAGGGTACCTGTGCTGGAGGTCTCAAGCAAAATATCTTGATTACAAAGAATACTTTTTGATAGATGCATGCAATAAAACAAAATTAGGATTTCCGGAATAAAGAAATCAGTAACTATTTACAGATCTTTAGCTTGCTTTTGGGAGGTTTTGGATGTGTCATCATCAATGACTCCTTGATCTCAATACAACATGTTAAAATCATGACAACAAAATTGATAACTTCTGCTATCTGACATTGTTTATATCACTACAACACCATTAATATCATTTGACTTTATTGTCATCAATTTCTTTGTTTATTTTTAGTTAACAGATGGTTTGTGACTACACCATGCATCATTACATGTCTGTCACCAGGCAGGGGCCTAGCTAGATGAAAAGGGCATGGCAAGCTCTACAAGAAATTAAGGAAAGGAAAATCATCAAAAATGATAAGAGTTTTGAATTGACAAATTGATGCATTCAACACAGGAAACTTTAGGTATTTCATATTTGACGGAAACTAGGTTTGAAACAGATGAAAAATGATACATAGAAGTACAAAGAAACATCTGCTTTGAGAAAACTGGTGGTGTGGGATGGGGTGAAGGAGGTGGCTAGTACCATATTTTGGGAAATATAGGTTTCTTATGTGATAAATTACTGCTTTAAATTTCATTTTGGTTTAAGTTTGGGGGTCTGACTCAGAGGATTAAATAAGAGAACAAGCTTTCTACTTCACCGTCCCCCTCTTTGCACTGTCATAAGAGGCAAATTAATTAGGTGCCTGGTATAGGTGGCTGAGAAAAACATTATGGCAAAGAAAGTTTCAAAATAAAAAATGAAAGCAACTAAGAAGAGGAAATCTAAATAAAACTGTACTGCTTGACAAAACCAAGTATTGAAAACAAACTCAAAACATATGTGAATTTGGATAGAAATTAAACTGCATGAATTCCTGAGTGACTAGGGATTTTCTATGTTACATAAGATGTTACTGCAACTCAAAAATCAAACATTTTAACTATTTCATTCTAGCTAAATGACATGCTGCCTCATGGGCAACAAGGACATACAGCCACATGGGTATCTATCATAAGCTTTCTTGACAAATATATTCAATGTCAGAAAGATTTGCTTTATTGACACAATGGCCAGTATCGATAGAGTTCACTTCTTGGAATTACAGGAAAAATTACTTGGGAACGTCCACGCCCATATCATGTTTGGTCATTGGACTGCACATTTAGTCAATATAAATCTTACTTAAACTGAAAAATGTCAAATATAATTTTGATAAAGGAACTTCAAATGTTTGAACAATATTGTTAAAATGTGTGTCAAATTCACAAATTTATAACCAAGTTTTTGAATTATCAGGAAAGTGTGTTTCTAGAATGCATGTTAACCTCATAACCTAAATTACTATAATTTGATTACATTCAGGCTTTGCTCTTAATTCTTAAGGATAAAATTTTAAACAGATTTTTGAAATAAGAATTATAGAGATTACAATATGTGTTAACTGCACGCATGGAAGGTAAATGCTGATTGGTTAAAGAAGCGGAACATTATTGACAGAATGGGACACGATTTACTAGATTTAGGCTCAAGGGTTTTCTAAATGTTAATTTAGGATACATTTAGGTGGTTTCAGAGTAGCTGTTGTTACGGCACATGATGTTGCGGCAGACGACCAAACATTTGCAATTTTGAGTTGTCGTAATGTAGCACGACACATTTGCATATTGCCGCAATGGTCTGTCACAAGAAAAGTTGAATTTATTCCAACTCAAATTATTGTGTCGTTGCGACCATCACGACAGGGTAATCAATATATCGGCTTGCAATACAGCAAGCAATGTTTTCGAGATGCGACAAGGACGAGTTTGCGCACTTTAAATTTTTGATGTCACGCTGGTCGTACAACAACACTACAGGCAAGTCTGAAACCAGCTTTAAACAAAGCAAGGACATGTCCAGATTTAGGGAACCAGGGTTTAGCTGGGTAAACCAGTCCAAAGGGTCGTCCTCCAGGTGCTTCCTCGACCTCATAGATACATATAGGCTGATTTTAAATAATTTTGTAAGGGCACTTCTCAGCACCTAAAATATGCACCTGAAAATGCCTACATGGACTATCAAAGTTTGGTCGCCTTAATTTTGAAACTTTAGCCAAAACCCTCAATATACCTGTGTTGGAAGTCTCAAACAAAATATCTTGATTACAAAGAATACTTATTGATAGATACATGCAATATAACAAAATTAGGATTTCCGGAATCATCAAGAAATCAATAACTATTTACAGATTTTTAGCTTGCTTTAGGGAACTTTTGGATGTGTCATCATCAATGACTCCTTGATCTCAATAAAATATGTTAAAAACATGACAACAAAATTGATAACTTCTGCTATCTGACATTTATATTACTACAACACCATTAATATCATTTGACTTTATTGTCATCAATTTCTTTATTTATTTTTAGTCAACAGATGGTTTGTGACTACACCATGCATCATTACATGTCTGTCACCAGGCAGGGGCCTAACTAGATGAAAAGGGCATGGCAAGCTCTACAAGAAATGAAGGAACAGAAAATCATCAAAGATGATAAGAGTTTTGAATTGAAAAAATGATGCATTCAACACAGGAAACTTCAGGTATTTCATATTTTGATGAAAATAGGTGTTAAACAGATGAAAAATGATACATAGAAGTACAAAGAAGCATCTGCTTTGAGAAAACTGGTGGTGCAGGATGGGGTGAAGGAGGTGGCTAGTACCATATTTTGGGAAATATAGGTTTCTTATGTGATAAATTACTGCTTTAAATTTCATTTTGGTTTAAGTTTGGGGGTCTGACTCAGAGGATTAAATAAGAGAACAAGCTTTCTACTTCACCGTCCCCCTCTTTGCACTGTCATAAGAGGCAAATTAATTAGGTGCCTGGTATAGGTGCCTGAGAAAAACATTATGGCAAAGAAAGTTTCAAAATAAAAAATGAAAGCAACTAAGAAGAGGAAATCTAAATAAACCTGTACCGCTTGACAAAACCAAGTATTAAAAACAAACTCAAAACATATGTGACTTTGGATGGAAATCAAACTACATGAATTCCTGAGTGACTAGGGATTTTCTATGTTACATAAGATGTTACCGCAACTCAAAAATCAAACATTTTAACCATTTCATTCAAGCTAAGTGACACGCTGCCTCATGGGCAACAAGGACATACAGCCACATGGGTGACTATTATAAGCTTTCTTGGCAAATATATTCAATGTCAGAAAAGTTTATCGACACAAACCGAGTCTGTAACGGAAAACAGAAATCGGTTGTTTTTTGGACCGAGCTGTGAAAACAGAAGTCATATTAATTCATAAGTGTTGACAACACTGTCAACAGATTGAATGGCCAGTACCGATAGAGTTCACTTCTTGGAATTACAGGAAAAATTACTTTGGAACGTCCACGCCCATATCATGTTTGGTCATTGGACTGCAGAGTTAGTCAATTTAAATCTTACTTAAACTGAAAAATGTCAACTATAATTTTGATAAAGGAACTTCAAATGTGTGAACAATATTAATAAAATGTGTGTCAAATTCAACAATTTATAACCAAGTTTTAAATTTTCAGGAAAGTGTGTTTCTAGAATAACCTCATAACCTAAATTAATATAATTTGATTAAAATCAGTCTTTGCAGTTAATTCCTTAGGTTTAAAATTTAAACAGCTTTTTGAAATAAGAATTATAAAGATTATAATGTGTTAACTGCACGCATGGAAGCTAAATGCTGATTGGTTAAAGAAGTGGAACATTATATACAGAATAGGGCTCAGGTGGCATAGGACATGATTTACTACATTTAGGCTTGAAGGATTTCTAAACGTAAATTTAGGAAACATTTTACATGTCTTTCAATTGGCTCACAAATATTTAAAATATTGTGAATATCATATTGTGACCTTTCCTCAAAAAAAATAACAAAAGTGTTCCTATAGTGGTAAACTTTATTCTGTTATTCTAAATCAAAGCAAAGTTGTTGTTTTTTCGTATTGATATAACACAGGTGATACCGCGCATGAATACCTGAAAGAATCTGGCCGTGAAGAGGCATAACCGCCCTCATCTAATGGGACAGGAAACTGAGAATATTACATTTTTAATCAGTAAACACATATACAGGGTGTCCAAAAATTAACTCCCCATTTTTAAATGCTTATAACTTTAAAACCAGGATTCGCATGGCAACTATAGACATATGTATTGATAGAAAAAACTTGTAGAATTAATTTGGTACCAAACATGATATAATTGCCAGTTTTGAAAATCATTTTCAACGTAAATTACCTCAAACGTAAAAAGCCTAATTTCATACTGAGAAGAAAAACAAATGTGCGCGTCACATGTAGAGGAGGGAGCAATCTTTGAAGACAGGAGAATCATTTTCAGCGAAACAGCTTTTACGATGTTAATACAAATATTTTTGATTGTGGTTTTGTCTTAATAATTACATAATGCTCTTTAAAATGTTTCTAATTTGTCAAAGCGTAACTCTCGCATTATGCTCATCTTTAAATGGTACACAACAGCATTACTCCTTATTACACATTCAAAGTTACACTCACAGGGACATATCAAATTACCTCTTTCTTACCCAGATTAAGCTGCATAGTATTTTAGAATATGTTCTAGATGGCCTCCTTGCAGATTTCAAAAAAATCTTTAACTCTAACGACCAAGCTCTGGACATTTGTGCATGCGTTCTTCTTGATCTTCCTGTTTTCACTGATGATGTTCTGTTTCAGGTCAGGAATAGTCCATGGTGTTGGGATGTATTGTCCTTCAGGTAACCCAAAAAAAGTAATCGATCGGACTTAAATCATGGGAGTGAAAGGGCCAGAGTTTCTTTGTCTTAAGCAATATGATTGTTTATGAAAAAGTTAATTAATAAAGCCATTCTAAACCGTTTAGCTGTATGAGGCCTCATGTCGTCATAGTTAAGTGGCAGAAGAGTATCAACACTGTATGGTATATTGTACTTTGAACTTTCAGACCTTCTTGATATCTTAGAAGTTTACTAATTGCATAATGTTTGGTATCAAAAGAATTCTACAAGTTTTCTCTATCAATACATATGTCTATATTTGCCATGCGAATCCTGGTTTTAAAGTTATAAGCATTTAAAAATGGGGAGTTAATTTTTGGACACCCTTATTCAAATTACCAATCATAAAAATTGTATCAAGGTAGCATGGGGCAAGTTCAAGCTAATATTTGGCTACACTGCATTGTTGAATATAACGGATGACAAAATATTACCTTTTCTCTAAATAAAAATCCTGGCAAGTACTAAATGGAACGCAGTCCTGATTCCCTAGGGAGGCATTTGGTGCATTACAGAGCTATTAATATTTCACACATTGTTAGCCCTTATATGCCATTCATAATTCTATCCTGCTAGGCCAATTTCCTCTGCCTGTCACGCTATGGGTGCTAGGGTGAGAAACCGTTGCGCATGCATGGGCTCTGCCAGTCTCTAGAGGTACACTTATGGTATCAAAAGACCGGATTTGACAAAACATTAAGTTGGTCGTTTTTCCGGTCCAACCCGATGCATCTATTGTAACAGAGAAGCAGATGACATTAAGGCGATCAAGCTACATAGGAAATAGGAAACAATGGGTTTAATTTCAAATATTTCTATCAATTATTCCAAAAGAATTTTGTGGTATTCTAAATCCTACTTCGCCTAGGATGGACCCAGATTTGCATAAGCACACAAGACCAATTTAAGTCCAAAGATAGATAAAGGAAAACAAATCTCGATCCAACAGTAAAAAGACAGTTCAAAGATCATAAATCTCTGTAATAGAGAATCCATATGGAAGAGTATTCAGTGCTACTCCACAACAAATAATGATACAAAGAACAAAAACTCAGGTAAAAAACTGTCGTAGCAAGTGTGGAATCTAGATAAAAGAATTGATTGTTTAAGGTCCTTCGCACTTATACACTGTCAGCGCTTAGTATTTCCGCAAGTTTAAAAACGTTCAAAAACTTCACTTTTTTATATCAAACAACCTAGAAACATCCAAACTTCATGCTTATATCAGATGTGCTTATATCTAGGTGACTTATCTATTCAATATGAATAAATTCATGTTCATCCTGATATTTGATCTTCTATTCCGATTTCAAGGATTATATACAAATACAGCAAAAGTACAAATCTCGTACAAATGTACCGTATCAATTATTTATTTATTTATTTATTTATTTAAGCTTTCTTTATTCAGGGTAGCTCCTTCAGTGACAAAGCACTGCTATTCTAGCTCATTATCACTGTAACCATTTAGAATATTTTCATGTGATCACTTTTCAGACAAATGTGCAGAAATGTATTAAACTCTTCTTTTTATGCACATATGTAATAATATACACAACACATTATATTTTCAAATGCATTGAATGCAATTCTAATTAATTTCTTTAGATATTGACAAAATATAGACTAAAAATGATATAAGTGGGGTAAATGGCTTTTGAGATATGGCTGAATAAAGGTTTTGTGCAGAAATACTAAGTCACAGTGCCTAGTGTTGAGTGCTAAAATGTGGATACTATCGTAAAAAGCAAGATAAATCAAAATCAAAGTGGCAAAAAATCAGTGCACTGCTTTGAGAATTTTCCGAGTTGATCAATTTATAATGATCGAATTTTTATTACATTGTCTTCAAGCAGAGTTGTTGTGATAATCCTGTACTAGCGCACACAAAAACCACCACAAAAAGGATTTGGCAATGATGTTCACTACACCAAGTTGTAAAAGTAGATGCTATACTAGTATGAATCATAAATGGACTGTAAAACACATAATGCTATAACAATTGGCATTCCAAAACTTACTCCTGCTTCTTTAGATGTTGGTGAGGTACCGAAAAGATCTCCTTCCCCTTCTGCTCCAAACAAAGCTACTCCACCCGTCGGGATTTTCTTGCCACTCCTGGTAGTCCTGTGTTCTGATGAGTGTCCATGGACCCCTGTATAAACAAGAATACAACATTGTTCAACATTAGAGATTTCTTATACTACCATATTATTTGATATTTTACAAGGGTCTTACAATTACATCGTATGTTGTTTTCTTGGTCTCCTTATTGCAGTCAATCAGGTAGAGAAGATTAGAAGAATGAAGGCAGCGGCGGCCATAATTTACTAGATTTAGGCACAAGGGGTTTCTAAATGCAAATTAAGGGAACATTTTAGGTGTTTTTCTATTGGACCATGGATATTTGGAATATTACAAAAATCATATAGTTCCCCTTAAAATAACAACAGATAACAGAATATCAACTTTAAGATGTTAGTCCATATCTACAAGGGTTCAATAATAAAATATTAGTGGCCAATAACGGAAGTCACATTTTTCGATTTAAAAAAAAAATGATTATTACCTAATTATTATCACCTAACCCTAACCATACAAAACATCAAAAAATCACATTCCACAACATGGTTT
The DNA here is from genome assembly GCA_000969725.1 of Ophiothrix spiculata. Taxonomy (NCBI): domain Eukaryota; kingdom Metazoa; phylum Echinodermata; class Ophiuroidea; order Amphilepidida; family Ophiotrichidae; genus Ophiothrix; species Ophiothrix spiculata. Next base: position 11,460 of record JXSR01S005500.1, on the reverse strand, counting down.
TGTTGCTGATGCCTGAGTGGTTTGAGCGGACAAAACTATGGCTAATGTTGGATTAACCAAAATTTGATCTACTAGAGGAGGATTGCCACCACACAGGGAATAATACATAACTGGTGCCTTAGTAAACAAATAAGAAACGTGATTTTATTTCCAAGCAAAGACCAAATATAGTCATAGACACATCTCTAAAGATACAAGCAAACAGCCCTAGCTGTGAAATCATTGAGGAAGTCTTTGGTTTTAAGCTTAATTTCCTCAAGTACTTGATTCCTCACCTTAGCTGGTGGCTTCAAGCACCAGCTTACACCACATCCCAATTACTTTGCCGTGATTATATGAAAGAGGGTGATGGTAAATGTACAGGAAATGTGTCCTAATTGATAGTGTCTTTTAAATAAGAATCATTTGTGCGTATGATTTGATAAAAATATTTGGAAATGATTTTATTGTACAGGTGGTTTTTCTACTCAATCTGACTATTGTGATCTGTGCCAACCATCATATGCATAACTACTCCAATTTGGCATGGATCTAATAAGGGCTCTGTCACACATTAACGTACAGAGCCAAAAGTACGCCTAACACTTAATCCCCCTATCATTTTGTTTTATACATTGCTGTTCCTCATGTGGCCGTTAGAAGTATGTTCAATACGTTATTCATACAATTGTGTCTATGAGGCTGCGATCACATAGAAGTATACGGTATACAAATATATACTGACTTGAAGATCTCTAGTTAAAACTATGGGCCTGAAGCGACTAATATTTAGCTATTTTACTGAGGGGCGTAGCCCCGAAGTAAAATAGCTAAATTTTTGTCACTGAAGGACCATAGTTTTAATCCAGAGATCTGAAATATGTCAGTATATATTTGTTTTATATACTGTATTAATAAATTTTAAATAATGTAATTTTTACTTGCCAAATGGCC
>JXSR01S005497.1:34187-47251 GCA_000969725.1 Ophiothrix spiculata | reverse complement strand
GCATACAAATAGCATACATCAGATATGCTACAAGGAGCAACATGTACGAGCCGACAACTGCACCCTTTTGCCGCGGCGGTCCACATATATGAAATTCAGAATTGAATTCTGAGTCACAATTCCCTTCAAACAAAAATGTGAGGTACAAGCTAACCAGCATATCCGGTTTTATTCAATCTCTGTGTAATGAGTCAATGCTATCTGTATTGTTGTAAAAAGAATTGTGACTTTTAGGTGTAACATTGAGTTTCATCCTACTTACGCAGCTGTAGTCATATCAGTCATAATCTATTATAGATCTCGCTCTTATAATCAATCCCTGTGATGAATTCAGTTTTAGTGACTTAAGCAATGAGACTGGGGTGCGAAGTACGTTCATACCGAGCGAAGCAAGAACTGGGACTGGTTTGCTGCTCAGAAATAACTGGGCTTGGTACAAGAACTACATCTATTTACATTGTTGTTACTTTTGCCAAAATGATTTGCTTCTCCATGTTTTCCTTTTTCTTTCATATTATCATTCACATTCTTTTGAAATGTTGGAAAACAACTTATTAATTTTGTTAATTCGTCAATCAGAGAATGTTATCCTGAATTTGGAAAATTAGTGTAAAAATGATACTATAGTACTAACTAAGTAAGCATTTCTCAAATCAGAAGACACAATATTGTTCAACTCAACCCATTCCTCCTGTCTCCATTATTTATATACAGATTTAGTAGACAGAGGCTATTCCAGTTTTGCCAATAGTGACAGCATTGGGCCTCTTGCCCAATTGTCCAATGGTCTCAATGTGTTGGAATATTTCCATGGGAAGACGCTGGCATTCAAGGATGTGTCACTGTGTGTAGTTGGTCAACTCATCAACTACTTCTTGGATAAGAGGAAGAAACATGTTACTATTGTTGTTGGTGAGTGATATCAGATGATTTAAATTTAACCATAAAGGTATTATGCTGCTTTCATACTTATTGTCGCTTTGCAGCACTACCGCTTCGTACGTTTCACTTTTGTAGCTTTGCAGTTTTGTCGCTTTGCAGATTTGTCGCTTTGAAAGTTGAATTCATTTCAACTTGAAAAATCTTGTCGAGCGACAAAATTTTGCCAACATCGATTAGCTCAGCAACATGTAACTTTGCCGCTACGACAACTGGAAGCGGCAAGTTTTTGCAAAAAATATGCATCACGCAGCAACAAAGCTGCAAAACACACGAGTATGAAAGCAGCATAGGCTGATTAAGTTCACCATCTGCCTCTTGATATGGACAGGCTAAAAGATAGATAAGAAGTATAAACAGAAGAAATAAAGTTTTAATGATTTATTAAATTATATTGAAGACACCATGGTGAAATAGACACCATGGTGAAATAGAAATAAACAGAGAGACGACACACCAATGTTATCACGTTAAAATACCAAACTGAACTGTTAGACCACGCGGTCTTGTCTGGCAACTGTGGGCTCATTTATTATTCATGTCAACATTGACCAATGAACAATCACCATACCATAACCTTACATAGAATAAATTAAGTGCTTCATGACAGGGTTGCCTGTCTGTTACAATTCCCTTGTCATTGCCATATAAAAATCCCTAGCTTTATTCATGATGTTATACAAAGGGGTCTCTGGCATTCAAATATGTGTCACTGTGTGTAGTTGGTCAATCATCAACTATTTTGGATAAGAGGAAGAAACATGGTACTATTGTAGTCGGTGAGTGATATCAGATGATTTGAATTTTACAGGGTGTCATCAAAGAAATCTAAAAGGAGAATCGGTGCTTGCCTCCATTTTGGTATCGCTCATGGATAGCTAGGCAGATCGTTTAAATCTCTACTTAATACACCTAGTGCGCATTTTGTTTGCACACATATATTTTGTTTTCCCAGCAGCATCTGTTGTAACTTGCTCCGAGCTAGGTATGCCAATTCTAATCCTATTTGAAGTGTAAAAAGCCAAAGTACAATAACTCACCTTCCATGAGTCACAGTCCAAGGTGACCACCATCCCATAGGATGTGTACACCTTGTGTCAGAGACTACTTTGTGAATGTTGCAATTGCACATTCAAAAATACACCCATGAATCCCATTTGAAGGCATGAAAAGTTTTGGCGTTAAATTTGTTTTGAATTCAGGCAATTCTGTTGACAATTTTAAAGGGTTTTTTGATATGTTAAATCTGTTTTTCAGGCCGTTTTGAACAGAAATGCCTGAGTTTATACTTCATATTACTTTATTTGGTTAAGATTCTATAAAGATTGAAAATTAGTAATTTTCAACTTCAAGGCGTGAATTAGTCGGCCTTCGTTCGCTTAAAGATTAAATTGCTTCATTGGATGAGGCAAAATAGCTTTCATTGGACCTAGACTTTAATTGCATCAGTTTCAATGTGTTATTTGCCTATGTACAATATGCTTCACAACGTTCGCGCTAGATTGCGTTTTCGCGTTTTTGACGCGGTTTTTATGAAAAAAAACCTTTGATTTGGAAAAAGCTGAAGTGTAAAGGGTCCAATTAGACGCAATAAAATTGACTGCAAAATGGTACATTCTGAAGTGGACTCCTTTAAAATTTGTTAAATTATAATAAATACTTAGCAGGATGGTGAAAAATCTTCTAAAACCCTTAAAATTCAAATTGGACCCCTTAAATTTGAAAAAATAGGGGGTTAAAGGGTCCGTCGGACCCCTTGAAATTCCATCAGACCCCTTAAATTTGAAAATTGGGATGTTTAAAGGGTCCATTGGACCCTTTAAATTATTTTCTAGCGCCAACGTTGATGCTTCATCACACCAGCATATTTCAATCAGATATTTTAAGATTTTTTTTCTTTCTATTTTCATAAAAGGAACATCAGGTGACACTGGTAGTGCAGCTATTGAAGCCATCCGTGGACTGACATGGGTAGACATTGTTGTCCTGCTACCACATGGAAGATGTACACAGCTACAAGAACTCATGATGACTACAGTTATTGAAGACAATGTCCATGTGTTTTCAGGTTGGTTTTTAGGTTTTGTTCTATCTTTGTAGAACAAGTAGGCATGTGTGATTCCCAAATGTAATTGCAGATTTTGATACCACAAGAAAGCTCACCTTTTTCATATAACCCCAGTAAATTTTCACGCCAGAATTATGTTTCTTGTAATAAAGAGATATGATCAATGTAGCCCCAAATTACAGGTAAGTTTGGTTTATCAAAGTAAATGTCATGTAGTTTTCTATGAGTAAGTTCCAGACACATTTTTGCTGATATCCTGGCTCAAACAATGTAAAACCAAACCTAAGATTTGCAATATGTAAATGGTGGTCCTCTGTTCAAATTAGAATTTGTATACAGAGTGTCCACGAATGATTTATACCCGATTATCGGATTTTTTTGTGGAGCAGTGGTTAATGTTTTGGTCAAATCTTGTTAATTTTCAAACTAAACATGTCTTTAGCTTTCTGAAGAATTTTGAATTTTTCAAATCGCATGTTCCTGTGGAAAGTTATAGAGATTTTTCCAAACAGGGTATATTTTGCGAATTGTAAATTTGTAATCAGAGAAATTTTCGAACTCAAATATTCAATTAAAACCTACTACACTGACACCCTTTACTTTTCTAAAGTTTAAACGTGAAATACAATTTAGGTTTTATTTATTGGCTGTGATTGATATAGGATATAAAGGGTGTCCTTAGGTAAAGAAATGATGATTTTGGTTACGGTTGAACAGCTTTACAATAGCCAGTACAAATAATGTAAGATGTTACAATGCCATGTACTCGCCTAAGGGAAACCCACCTGGAAACTTTACATTTGACCATGTTGACATTGCTAATTACAACCAACGTTAGTTTAAAAGGCTATTATGGGTAACAACTCAATATTAGGATCAGATTTGTCGTCGGAACTGATTCCTCAACTTGCCCGCCAAAATGGTGTCCTGCTCCATATCTGATTAAGTCTATCTCGCTAATCTGAGTAGGAATAGATTCAGAAGTCTGCAAGGTAATGCTTTTTGTAGATCTTGGAAAATAACAAAAGCAAAGAAAGAATATTTAAATTTTGGTCAAGTTGCATTCATTACACTTTACAAACTTTAGTAAGTTTGCATGTTACACGTATTTATTCGTATTATACCCGCATTTTTATAGATATCAAAACCACATTTACATCATTTTTCAATTACATCATCATGCAAAGCAATGAAGCTTGATATTTTGATGAAACCTATGGAAAATGTAGAAAACTTATCCACTATTGTAAGAAAGCTGTTGGTTTTTGAAAAAATTATGATTTAACATTTTTTCTTATTTTTTGAAACCGGGTATAAATCATTCGTGGACAGTCTGTATATGTTATATAATATTAAGAGGTGATCGCTAACTCCGTTAAAATCGTTTAACTCCAAAAATGATTGCTAAATTGTTAAAAGTACCTCTTATTTAGTGATCATTTTTGGAGTTAGCTATCAAAACGGGGTTAGCGACCATCACTAAATGTTAGTGAAATTGGCCCCAGATAGGGTCACTTACATTTTAAATAATAGGTTAACATAAGTCGCCAAGTGAGTGCAAGAAAGTCTTGGATTCTTGGTTCTTCAGGCGATTGTCACCTGAAGAACCATTTCATTAGCCACTGACATATGTTAAACAGATTTGAGGGTTTTGTTGTTTTTTAGTGACAATGTGTTATATAAATATCACATATGGCAGCATTTGCAGATACGACTTTTTTGTTCTCACATGATGGTTTAGAATTAATATGTTAACATATGTTAATCTTTGTGGTGATATCATACTTCATATATCCAATGTTTTAATAAGTCTTTAATTTGATACTATTATTTATTCAGTGGATGGCACATCAGATGATCTAGATATACCAGTCAAAGCCGTCTCCGTAGATACAGAGTTCCGAGACCAGCATCATCTGATGACGCTGAATTCCATCAATGTTGCCCGTGTTCTAGTTCAAACATGCCTCTACATATGGGCTTATTTCAAAGGGAGGAGATCTTGTGAGGATGAAGTCGAGGTGATTGTACCTACAGGAGCCGCTGGAAGCGCAACAGGTATGGGAAATAATATCTCAAGAGCATATGGTATAAATTGGGGTAACTTAAACTGAAATAAGTTGCAGTGTAAAATTAGCAGGGTAGATCAAGTGTCATGCAGCATAGTCCAATCCATACTATTCACTGTCGAAGTGACGTCGTAATATTTTCCCCTGACAACCGTTCCACCCTATTAATGTGGCTCATGGCATCTGTTTGAATTACCCATGCCAACTGCAATAATTTACATCGGCAACAGAATGGTAATTTAACCGAGAATGCGGCTATCGAGCAGTTCAAACACCGTTCTTTGCTTACACACAATTTGGCAAAAAAATATAAGATGCGTAGAAGTAATAGTAGCGTGCAACAGAATGCAGAGGGGTCACAACACACTCACACAGCGTTGGTCCAGGCATGGTGCCCGCGTGGCGCAATCCCCTAATTTTAGGGTGCAAATAGACCTGTTTGCTATCTATACTTTCTTTAATCTATGGTGTTGATAATAATCCAAGGTCAGATCGTCTCCAAAAGCAATATTACTTGACCAACAAAGAGTAGTAGTTAGTCTTCTCTGATGAAGACTATAGAGAAGACTATGCAACCCACTATGAACTGTGTGTATAGTGTGAACAGTTGCTAGGATAACCCAGACTTTTATGTGATCACTTAAACAGCAAATTGCATTTATGATCTGTGTGAACTTTAACTTAATTGCGCATAAACTGCAGCAAGAAAAAGAGGAATAAATATTCTCACTTTTAGTAGTATTTTTTCTCAGTGTTGAACTAGCAATGATTTTTTGGAACAGCACAGTGGAATGTTACTCACATGATTGCATGTTGTCATCAGTATCCACCCATTCTCATTGTTACACAAGCTCTGTCCATATCACATATTTACATAAATGTAACCATCAACACAGACATAACTTTGTTTACAAAAATACCTTTTCATCATGAATTTTTCTCAGAGGTGACCATGACATTAGGGATTGGTTGAGTATAGGCACTTTCCCTCTCTCTCTCTCTCTTCAGATCTGTTTATGCCTTTGTCATTATTTACATAGGCAAACCTGTTGAAATCTGTAAAATATTTCAAATTAGATCTAACTTTCCCTTCTCCCTTTCAGCTGGTTGCATAGCTTTACACATGGGTCTTCCTATAAGAATAGTATGTGCTGTCAATACCAATGATATTGTGTTCAGAACCTTACAGCATGGGGATTATTCTACAGCGCAGGATGTTACGTCAACATATGCAACCGCTATGGATATACAGGTAAGCTTAGGTCAAAGTGACTCTTTTTTTTTTTGGAGCATGTGATTTATAATTAATGCTCTCTACCACCACATCTTCAAATTTTTAGTTATTAGGCAATGCTATAATTTGTCGCAAGTTGAAATCATAGCAGTAAAGTTAGTTAAACAGTAAGGCACTTGCTTAAGACGCAAAAGGTTCTGAATTCAAACCCAGATGGTGCCAAAGTTAAGTTGAGTGTGCCTGAAATTCTGGACAAGGAACAAGCTGCAAATTGTCTTCCGGAAACCTGTGTCAAATAAATGTGACATGATCCAGGGGAATGAGTCGGATGTCAGGAATATTGATTTTGAAATACAGAGCAATTGAGATAAAATTTATTTTGATTCACAGAATTGTTATATCCCTTGCATCGAGTAACCAGTAATGGTTGAGTTTAGACCAAAATGTAGCATTTTAATGCAAAAATTACAATGAATGTTGAAATAAAAAAATCAAACTTGAAAATTACCGACATGTGAATTTACTTGATTATGTCACAGATGTGTGATAAAAATAAAACTCGGTTTCTATGGTTTCATCAACTGTTTCACTCCCAGGTTTCACTTAGGTATTCAAACACGCTACAGAGATCATCACAAATCAACAACGTATCCATGCGTCTGCATATTTTTGTTGAAGGAAGGTATTTCGGTGCTTTCTCCGAGTCTGGCAGCTCTTTTCACTGAAATCTTTAAACAGGGTAATTTTCCATCAGCCTGGAGACTAAGTACTTTAACTGTTCTTCATAAAAAAGGTGACAAGAGTCTTCCAACAAACTACAGAGGCATTGCTGTATCAAGCAATCTTAGTAAATTGTTTTGTCTAGTTCTGTATAATCGCCTTGATTCGTTCACCAACGATAATGATATCATACCGTCAAACCAAATTGGTTTTAAGAAAGGTGCACGTACTAGTGATCACATTCTTGTTCTTAAAACACTAATTGATAAGTATATTAATCGTGCTAGAAAATCGAACCTGTATATATGTTTTATCGACTTTTCAAAGGCATTTGATACAGTATGGCGTAACGCGCTTTTATATAAATTGTCGCAAATAGGTATTGGTGGACAATTTCTCAATATAATTCATAGTATGTATTCATCTGTTTCATTTGCAATCAAGTGTCAAAATCAACTAACTGACTCTTTCAACACGTCAGTAGGTGTAAAACAAGGATGTAATTTAAGTCCTATACTATTTAACATCTTTCTCAGCGATCTCCCTGACATCTTCGATTCCGATTGTGATCCGGTTACTCTGAATAACAATCCCCTCAGCTGTCTAATGTATGCTGACGATTTAATTATTCTCTCTGAGAGCCCATCTGGTCTCCAATGTGCACTTGATAAATTACACAATTATTGTTTGAAATGGAAATTATTTGTAAATATTGATAAATCCAATGTAATGATCTTTAACAAAAGCGGTCACTTCATTGATAAATATCGTTTTTTATACGATAATAATGAAATTAAGGTTGTAAATGAGTATTGCTATTTAGGTATTATTTTTGTTCCATCAGGATCTTTCTCAAAGGCTATGCTCAGACTCAAAGACAAATCATTAAAGGCCTATTTTAAGATAAGAGACAACCTCTTCAGTGATTCTAGTAAATGTAGTTTTAAGTTATTCAATACGTTAATCCAACCAATTCTTAACTATGGTTGTGAAGTTTGGGCGCCATACTTATTGTCCAATCTGAATGATTCCAATATAATTTCAATTTGTGATAAATTACCCGGCGAATCAATTCATATCAAACTTTGTAAAATTATTCTTGGCGTAAATAAAAAGTCAACAAATAACGCCGTGAGAGGAGAACTGGGAAGTTACCCTTTATTGTTATTTATGCTAAGTCTATCTATTAAATACTGGTGGAAGTTGAATGATAGATGTTACAAAGGTGATAATTCTCTTGTAATTCAAGCTCTTGTTGACAACAGATCTATTATTAATTCTAGATGTTTCTCTTGGTCTTCTGGTATATGCAAGATATTTGACTTAATCAACAGACCAGACATTTGGATTCAACCCAATATAATCAAAGCTGCTCATTTTAATGATCTCATTTTAACTCCTCTCCAACGAGTTTACAATAGTCAATGGATTAATCAAATCAGAAACTTTCAAACCAAGTTGAGAACATATTGTCTTTTCAAAAAATCATTTGATATGGAAAATTATGTAATTATGTCTGATCGCTCATCAAGAGCTGCGTTAAGTAAATTAAGAATCAGTGCTCATTCGTTAATGGTTGAAAAAGGTCGCCATCTATCACTTGATTTAAGAGATAGAATTTGTCAATTTTGTAATCTTAATGAAGTTGAGGATGAGTTTCATTTTATAATGAAGTGTACACATTACCAAGATCTTCGTGTCAAGTTATTTTCAGATATTGGTGAAACTTTTAATATCAATGATTTGCACGACTCTGATATATTCTTGTTAATAATGAGCGTCAATGAATATGATACAATCCAGCCGGTTGTTAATTTTGTTAAATCTGCTTTTAATATGCGATCTACATGATCCCAACATTGCTTTCTTTATAAATATTTCCTTTGTATCTTTGTATTGTTTTATATCTTTGTGTAACTAATCAATTATATTATTGTAATTGTACATTTGACTATACCTATATGTTTGGTAATTGTCAATAAAATACTTTGAACTTTGAACTTTGTACAAGGATGGCTTTAGCCACTAGAGTGTGATAAAAATTACTCCGACACATCAGATCCCGGATGCAGAGATTTTTGATGAACAACTTTATAGCCTGTTTGAACACCTTCCAACAATGAAAATCATTCTGAAATCTTGAAGAATGAAAATATATAAATCTAGATTGTTTTCAGATTATTATTATATTTAGTAGAATCTGAAGCAAAATGCTACTTTTTGAATATTTGTTGCTTTGCAGTATTCAAATATTCCCAGGCGCCGGGCTTTGCACGTACTCAGTTCACGATGCGCGATGAACAGTGCTCTGTCTTATGCGTACTGACACTCACTTGGACGCTATGCCATGCGTAACACGATAATTTGAATATCAACTGTGGGTTCATAAGAAATCACCAACGGTATGCTCCTTTATAAAGAGTTATGGTGAGTTTTTGAATTACAAATGAATAAGGCTAAAATCTTGACTTGTGTGTCAAATGGATTTCAACAACTCACCGTATCTTATACAGGAGCATAACGTAGCTGATTTGTGATGAATGCACAGTTGATATTCATATTAGCACGGCACAGCAGTCACAGAAGTTTATTTACGAAGCACACAAGTTTGCGCACTGTTTATCGCGTGCTGGGACTTTGAGTATGTGCAAGGCCTAGTGCCACTTGGAACAGTGAAAAATGGCAGAGCAACAAACATTCAAAAATAAGTATGTTGCTTCAGATTCTGCTAGATATTTAATGAAGATAGGTGTCTGTTAAATTGAAAATATAAAGAATTTAATATCATTCTCTACACATAAGTTTTCAGGAAGATTTTTTGTTGTTGAAAGGTATTCAAACACTCTACAAAGTTGTTCATCACAAATCAACAACTCTACATCTGATGCGTCGGTGGATTTTTATCACCCTAAAGCCACCCTCACGCAATAAAAAAACTAGAAGCGTGGATGCATCATTGTTGACTTTTGATGAACAACTCAGAAGTTTGTTTGAATACCTAAATGTATTTGATGTTGGGAAGGTAACAGACTCGCTGTGAAGATTTGGTAATCCATGTGGTAGTACATTGGTGGAGTTTGGCCAAATAACTTGATGATGAAAAATGATGGGCAGTATGTGCATTATTTCCGGTTTACACAGCTTTATCTCTGTTTTTTTTTCCAGATCCCTTATAACATGGAGCGAATATTTTGGATGTTTTCTGATAAAGATGTAGTGACTGTTAAGAATATAATGAATCAGTTTCAAAGCAATGGAAGAGTTTCAGTGCCAGAGAAGTTATGTGCCAAGGTGAGATATGGATCCCAAGACCTTTCTGTTAAAAGAAATTCACACTTCCCAAACAGGTTATGGGCAATGCCTGTATTAAGCAATCTTTAAGGGGGTTGCGTTCCAAGGACATTTCAGAAGCACAAATTCAATAAAATATCCAGGACTAAAAATATCTTCCCTACCTATAGTTCAAAGGTGGTGTGTTCAAATATTCTATTTGAACTTTGCTGTAAAGCATGTTGTAGCAACCATATATCTTAGGAAAAATGAATTTGCTTTTAGAACATTCTGAACATTTTCTTGTCATGGCAAAATTATCATGATGTTGTGGCAATCATGACAAAGATGAAAAAACATCAAGGTGATTTGTTTAGTTGCTCATGTCGCTGTCATGTCTAGCAGTTGCATCAAAAGACCAAATTTTTAAACTTTAAATCAATTTGTTGCACTAATTTTTGCTCATTTTTTTCGCAGCATTAAATGTGCATTTTGTTAATCTATTTCCACTGTTTGCAACCAGAGGACGGCGGTTATGCCTTTTTACATCCAGATTTTATTGTGTGTTCTTATGCGGTTATTTCAATATTTAGAATACCACAAATAGACTTAAATTACTTTGTTACAAATTGGGTTCAATTGTGAACCCCGGCTGATTTTGAATAACATGATAAAGATTATCAATAAATGAATATTGGTTATTTTATTGAGGAAAGGTAGAAATATGATTTTTGTAATATTTTAAATATTTGTTAGCCAATAGAAAGACTGTTAAATGTATCCTGAATTTGCGTTTAAAAATTATTGTGCCTAAATCTAGTAAATTGTGTCCTGTGCCGCCTAGTTTGCAACCAAAAGAACAGGGTAATCAATTTCTTGGCTTGTCATATGTGTCTTAAAATGTTTTTGTAATGACAGAGTCAATATTTATAAAGACAATAATCACATTAAGAAATCAGCATCACATGTACCTAAGCTTTTCTGTGCCATTTTTGATTTCAGATTCAGGATCGCTTAAGTTCTTTTGTATGCAGTGAGAAATCCTTGTTGTCAGCTATGAAGAGATGTTGGCAAGATGACCAGTACTTAGTATGTCCACACACAGCGATAGCCGTAGCATATTATTATGACATATTAGACAGGTAGGGCCAGTCAGGGAATTCAATGTCTTTTTCATCGATAATTATCAAGTTTTGTGTAACTTTTCCTGGATAAATTCTGTTTATGAACCCAATTGAAGGTGTCTAATTTTAACTGGTTTTTGCTGATTAACTGTATATGTCTGACTTGCAACTGGTTACTGTTACTACCAGTTCAACTAGGTTCAATCAGAATTTATACTTGTGTTTATTTATTTTGCTTCAAAAATTATAGCAAGGCAACAAAATTTAAATTTTAAATTTTAAAATCTTGCATATTGTATATAATGGTTGTAAGAAAATAACCACCAACCAATTTTTATATTTTCCAAATCCAGAGCACGCAATGCTGCAAAGAATCCAAATCTCGCCATGGCTAGTGAAACAACTCCATCAGTGTGTATAGCAACAGCAAGCCCAGCTAAATTCCCAGATGCCGCTACAGCAGCAGAAGTACCGATATCCAGTACGCCAGAAATTGAGAAGCTTAAACAACTACCCACAGAGTTTACTGCCATGGAGAAAGGACAGGATTGGGAAGCCATGTTGAGGAGTAAGATTGAATCTATCACCACGAAGCATAAGTCTTAAAAGGGAAGGGTATAGACTTTTTTTTCTTTGCGGATGAAAAGTAATGTGTTTTAATATTACTTATAAATTACATGGAACAACTCCTTTTTTATTTGGATTGAATTTACAATATGTGAATATGTGACTTGATCTGGTCCAAGGGTTAAAATTCTATCTTTTAATAATATATATAAAATAGAGAAAATATGATGGTAATACAAAATAAAAACAGATTATAAATATTTCTATGACTAATTTATTATGAATTCCTAATTTTTGACCACTTTTTTTTTTAAATCAGAGTTTTTAAAGAAAAAGTGATAGAAAGTTACATAAAATTACTAAAAAAAAGAAAAACAGGGTCGCAATGTGTTAGATATTTTAAGTGAGATTTTAGCACCTAAACATTTCAAAAATCTTCTCCAAGGGAAACCTTTGCTCCCTCGCTCGAAATTAGTATCCTGTCGAGACTAATTTCTTATTTTGTTCAGTACCAAGTGGCATCTCTGGATAGACCCAAACCTATTAACTAATTGGGATTTTTTTCTCCTTTTTTAAGTCTCAAACTGTAAACGCCAATATTTTCGCGCTCAGTAATTTTCGCTCAAAGCCAATTTTGGACAATTTCGCGCGTTTTTATTTTCGCGCACGGGAACATTGGCCGTGTATGGAACTCTTTGTAACAAATACAGAGTAATTTTCGCGCTACATTTATTTTCGCGCTAAATTAATTTTGCATGAAAAGCGCGAAAATAAATGTAGCGCGAAATATACCACTTATACAGTAATCTATACCTAATGGAAAGTATACACTTCTGAACAGAACTGTTTTGTTGTTTTTTTAATATTCTTAGAAATCCCACTTTGCCAATTGAAACAGGAGCTTTCACAGCTGAAGAACTTCAGGCTGTACTTAGAAAATTGTCGAATGGTAAAGCTTCTGGCCTTGATGAAATACCTGCTGAGGTTTGGAAATCTGGTAGTTTCAACAACATACTACTAGATATCTGCAATGCTACGCTGCTTAGAGGTGAAAAACCACAAGAATGGTCCCT
>JXSR01S005497.1:5565-17349 GCA_000969725.1 Ophiothrix spiculata | reverse complement strand
TCTTAACGTCATAACCACACTGACTTGAAATTCTGTGTTCTACATTGAGGATAGAGGGCTGATCTCCCCTAGCAATTTTCCGAGGGGAGGCCAGTTGGCTTTATATAACAGCTAAATAAATATGTGTCACTTGATTGGCACATCTTGGGTCACATGCCACTGGTCATTTGGTCAATTGATAGTAAACGTCACCAACTGTGCAATAGTGCCGTGCAAAAAAATGTATACATTACACAGTTACCTTTTTTGTTTTTGTTAAGATGCAACATCAGCCGCGGGCGTAATTTTAAATTGAGTACGCTTGCACAGTCCACAGGCACAGCATAAGACATGTCGTTGCATTAAAGCTGGCATGTACAGTAACATAGATGTTGTCTGGGTTTGTTTTGTTTTATTTAGATTTATTTAGCTGTCATATAAAATAAATAATGAAACCCTGTGACTTTCTTTTTATATGTCACCAGACTCCTTTCAGATTGCTTTCTTCGTATCCATGTTTTCATAAACATAATTTTTTTGTGTATCAACATCTGTAATCAATAGAGTATATGAAGAGAAGGGGTCTGGTGCAGAGTCTCTGTGATTTCTTTCCAACCACCAGACCCAAGCACAGGGAGTAAATATATAAAAAGAAAAGAAAAATAATGAATGTTTCTTATTCGTGTCAATGGAACAAATATTTCATTTGGTGAAAGATCAAATGCCCCATTCAACTCCGCTTCGCCTCGTTTGAATGGAGCATTTGATCTTTCACCTCATAAAATATTTGTACTATTACACTCATAAACATTCATTATTTGTATAATCATGATTATGTAGAACCCGGGCTTTCTAATCAGTGGCATATAATGATATGATGGTGGATTTATATTTTGGGTAGTATCATGGAAACCGGACTAACTGAAAAACAGATCTGATAGCCAGTAAGTCTTAGTATTAATACTCATTTTTGGCTGATGAGACCAACTAGTACAGTAGCATATTAATTTCTTACAGTTGTATGACAGGAGGGGGAGGGGGCTGGGCAAAGACCGACAAAATTCAATGAAAACCAACAAAATGTTTGAAAAAGTCCCTTAAATCGGCAGGCTAAAATAATTACAGATTTTGAACTAGCACACCTCTTAGAGGGCTGCAGCCCCTCCAAAAAGGCTATGCCACCAATTTTTTAGTCTACCATTTGATGGTGCTACCCCTAAAAAATCTTGTCTTGTCAATGAAAACCAACAAAACGTTTGAAAAGTACCCAAAATAGGCAGGCTAAAACAAAAAAATTACAGATTTGAATTGACAGACCTCTAATGAATATTAGAGGGCTGTAGCCCCCGTAAAAAGGCTATGCCAACAATTTCTTAGTCTAGTGCTGATGGTGCTATCCCTCAGAAATCTTGTCTTTTCTGTACTGTGGGCATGAATGAGCCAAATAAAAGGCAATCTTAATTTAGATCCAGGGCCCATGCTGCTATCTATATGGAGCTGGCACATACACTGCTGACAGAGAGTATTTCAGCGGTAAAAACATCGTACAAAATCTACCGTTTTGACACTATTGACTTTGTTAATTTTTAATAAATAAAGTACATAAACAAACAAGATTTAATGTCAAAATGGTCGGTTTTGTGCGACGTTTTCTCTGCGAAAATATTTTCCGGCAGCAGTGTATATAAAAGTCCAGTGGGGCCCGTTTCATAAAGATTTATCAAGTGTAAAAATAGGTTAATAAAATGTAAATTTACATTTGAAATCAAATGTATGCTTAATTCAATCAAACGTACGCTTGAATCAAATCTTTAAGAAACGGGCCCCAAGTATTAAATTGACGTGCAAACAATGTGTTGGTGGCTAAATAGAGTTGCCAACATTTTGTGAGGGTGGGTCATGATCTTCAATATAATATAAGGAAGTGTCTATACGCAGGACCGTCCTGCACTTAATTTTTGTGAAGTCTATACGCAGGGCCACCGGACCGGTATATTAGAGTTGGGGTTAGAAAGCTAATACATAAACGATTCCAGATATGGGTATAATAATACTTGAAAGTAACGTTTATGATTATTAATGATGTTTAAACATGAAAAAACATTATTTTTGTGATTTTTCTTTTAAAATTCCTCAGATTTGGTAAAAATTAGATGGAACTCAGCTATTAAAGCATGGTTTTCCACCAAATTTGGTAGATATGATGCTTGATCAATACCAATATTGATTATAGTAAAATTTAATGAAAAAATCTATTCTAACTATTTTTGTTGCCATGGAAACGTGTTAATTTTCTCAGATTTGGTAAAAAATGGACCTAACTCAGCCATCATACGCTCGTTTTCAACCAAATTTGGTAGATGCGACACATGATTAATACCAATATCGATTATATATAAATTTCACAAAATTCGAATTCTAATCATGTTATGTTGCCACGGTCCTGTGTATAGACTTTACAAAATTAATTGCAGGACGGTCCTGTGTATAGCCATGGCCATAATATAAATATAACCCAACCATTTAAGTTCTGTACAAAAATTGAGATTTATTTCATATTTCATTAAAATTCTAATTGACAATTGCATTTAAAAATGTGGAGGAAGTACAGAAGTTGACATACGTGTATAACAACATTACAAATACAAAATGATTCTTTCTAATGAAACTGATGGTTGAAATATATTTCAATTTCAAGAGAGTGAAACCACTGGATTTCTATTCAGGATCTGATTGGTGAATGAGAAAATATTTCACAATGTAGTTCATCTTTCACCAAGCAGTTCATATAACCCGCAGCTTTAGAAGGACAACTTAAAGATAACAACACCACCATTTTGAATAACATTGAAGAGCAATTTTGGAAAACTGTTTTCGAAATGATGATATGCAAAAGGTATCACATTTTAAATGCTGCAACTTTGCATTTGAGAAACTTCACAAGCCCCAAGGTATCTAATGTGGACGCACCTATTTGACAAGGACCAGATTTCCATAATATTCAGCTCTCAGGGGCCACTTAGCTATATTGATGTACACATGCGTGAACAAAGGTCTTCAAAAAAACTTTTAAAAACAAGTTTTAGCTTTCCTTAAAAAAGTGCCTCTACATAAAGATTTACCACAGTTTAACCTTTTAATTCCCCCAGTTGGATTTTTCCTTCAGGTTTTAAAAATTTTCCCTTTTTGTGGTTCTAAAATGATCAGTATTTTGTTTTAAACAATACCCTTTCTGTCCAGTGTCCATGTATATATGTGTACACTAATATTCTGTTAGACCAGGAAAGTTGAGAATTTAGACACACTGATTTCACAGAATAGAATCCAGACTCCTGATTGGTCAATTGAGGCTGTTCCATGTTACTCCCCGAAGTGAAACATTACAATTTAGATGAATGGCAAGCTCTATAAATTTACCTCTGCAGCTAAATCAGTTTTTATTTCAACCTCTTTCTTTGATATGTCATAATAAAGTGTCTTTCAACTTTATTTCAAAGAAAAAAAATGTCAGTGCAGAAACATAAAATATTGGGGGAACATTGGAGCACTCCATCCCACAGTCAATTTTACACCAGTAAGAGTGAATGAGTAGCCAAGTGCTCTCCTCACTTTACATGAGGCGGTAGAGACAAAGCCGATTTCACAGAATTATACAGCTCAACAGTACTGTTACCCATTACTCAGTGATCCACTTTATACAAAACACATTGGTGTACAATTAATGTATATTCAATCTGACTTATATTTCAAACTGAATTCAGTTTGAATCATGATACAATGTAGATAAAGAGTCACAACATAGTCGGCCTTCAAACAAAATTTTCGCTACCAAACATTTGGTCGTGACGTCAAAATGACAATTGACTCCAAATAAAATAACGTCAACACCGAGTTGAGACCAAATAAAATGTCGCGCTAAATTGAACATGTGTTGAATTGCCATATACATTGCCTAAAATGTTTTTTACCGTTTTATACTGAAAATTCTATCGTAAATATTTGGTGACATCACAACCAAATGTTTGGTTGCGAAAATTCTGTTTGAAGGCCGACTATGTTTTGATGCTTACTGACAGAATTTTTTATTGATTTGTACAGTGGAACCTTGTTAACACAAACACTGTTAACACAAAAGCCCTGATAACACAAAATGTTTGTTTGGTCCTAAGTGTGATTTTTTTATGTGAGTTCAGTCGGATAACACAAAATACTGATAACACAAACTAAAATCATTGTCCCCAGTGATTTTGTGTTAACGAGGTGCCACTGTAATTCACACTTAATATGTGCATCAATTGTGTCAGCATCAAGCTCCCAGTTATGCTGAACTACACAATAGTGTGTGAAATAAGATTTGTCTATTTCCTTTTTTTTTTTGTTAATCTGTGGATATAACCACAGAATATAACATTGGAATAGTTGCATGTTAGGCCTATATGTGCACCTAGCTATTGTTATCAATTAATTTGACCCGTCATATCTGAAGGTACCTTAAGGTTCGGCATAGTAAATTACGAGATACGGGCCATTGAAGCCGAGCATATTCAAAAATCACATCCAAGGTCGAATTTCTAATTTCATCAGAAACGTAACCTTTGAAGTGTATTCTATCATATTAATCAAGTTCCAACATCCAAAACATTAGACAAATGTTTTAAAAACCAAGATAAAAATCCTTTCTCCATTCAAGTTTTACCAGTTCAGAAACTTTAAACTTGATTTTCTCAGAACTATAGTTTTCTGAATCAGCCAGTTGCCTTTTACCAATTTGGATGTAAATTTGCAATCGAACATCCAATAACTAAAAGCAATGTGTCATTTTAAAGCTTAAAATATAATCTTTCAGATGAGACCAAAAAATCTATTTTCATTTTGGGACCCTTAAGGTATCTTTCGATATGACGGGTCACAAATGTTGTATCATGGCTCTTAAAATGGCTTAGCACAGAAATAATTTTTCTACTCATTCTTCTTGTTTTTTGATGTGGTGTTTTCATATGTGCTGATCTCAAAAAGGGGTCCCCAACGTCTTTTTTGAGAAAAATTAATTTCAAAAACAGTATGTGTTATCACTTTTTGCCAATGACTTGTATGGTAAAATCATAAAAATAAAGACAAAAACATAACGCCTATAAAGTCGCCTGAAGAATTCCCTTTTCACCTTTACACATCTTGTGTGCCAAGGTTTTAGTTCACACGGATGTGCTAAGCAAAAACAAAAACATGACTAAAGTTTATTGGGGGGTACATGTACTTTTAAAGTACCGGTAAATTACATACAGTATTTTCCATGTCCTTATTGTTGATATAAACATAGAAGCACTTTCCTCAAATTCCAAATTAGTACTAATTGTGGGTAATTCATTGTGTTCAATATGAAGACTGAAAACATGACTGAGTCAATGGGACAATTCCCCATGCATTCAAAATCCAGGTTACCTCCAGGAATTAATACTCTGAATTTATGTTCACATAGTTTGACGAAATACAGCACCAACTTCAGTAAAGTTGTCGCAAGAGCATCCAAGGGGTTGGGTGGATTTGGGGGCTGAAGCAACATCGTTCATAATCATGCAACATAGGCCATTTTTTACGATTTTAGGCATTAAGCCGTATTAAAGTAGAATTGTTAAAACATGCATCATAGTGTGACAATGTTCCAAGTTATATAATAACTTAAAATTCACTCAAAAATAACATTAAAAATTCAATTCAAAATTCAGTTAAGTTAAAATGCAATTGAATTATATTGTCAATTCTATAATTAACAATTATTGGGAACCCTGAGGGTGCATTTCAAATGTATTATTATAAAAATTGTTGATCAATTCAGAAATATGAAAATTTTGACAAAGTAGGCTAATCAAAACTTTTGTTTTCATTATCTGTAACGACCACTCCTTCCATGACGTTCTCGACTATCATCTCTGTATCGGTTGCGGTCTGCTGAATCCTGCCTTGGAGGCCTACCATCTCTGTATCGATCTGATCTATCTGATCCACTGTCATGATGCCTGCCTCTGTCCATTTGGTGTCTGCCACCATCACGTCCTCCATCATGTCTACTTTGCTGACCCGGAGAATCGTCTCTTCCATGGAATGATCCCCTCCTGTTTTGGTCCCTTAAATCTGGACTTTGTCCAAGAGAAGGGGAATAAGATCGAAGATCGTCATTTCCTCGTCGCTCCCGATCACGTGAATGGTGATGACCTGAAGAGGAACCGTGATGGTGGCGCTGGTGATGGTCGCGACCTGAAGAGTTGTGATGATTGCGACCTGAAGAGTTGCGTTCAAGACTGCGATCTCTCTCATCAGCTAAAGGAGATGGGAATTGACCTCCTGGCATGCTGCCCTGTCGTTGCATGCCTGGAGGACCCATACCTTGATGCGGTGGCATTCCTAGTAAACCAGGTTGCCCCGGGAAAGAAGCACCTTGGTTGAAATGGTTCATCATTTGGTGCGGCGGCGGGTATGGCATGGACATGGAGCGTTGTAATGGTGGAGGGGTTATCATCATTCCACCATTTGGCATCATTGGCCCACCTTGCATCATATGACTGGGATTAGGGCTGTTATTACCGCTGCCAGCTTGGGCATGCTTACTGTTTGGTCGAAATTGAAGCTTCATATGGCGATCATAGAGTCTTAGGCGAGCCATAAGTTTCATGGCATACGGTACTGAGTCATCATGTTTAAATTCAACAAACGCATAATTTTTTTCGTTGGGCTTCCTCACTGTAACAAGAGGTCCTGCCTGTGAAACAAAAAGAAGAGAAAACCAGAATATTAGGGCTTCATATATTGCAGTGTATGAAAGAAATTAACATTGTAAAACAAGGTCAAAACAAATCAGTGCTAAAATAGCCAGTAATCATCAGGCTTTTTGTAACAGCTGAAAATGCTCCCAAATTAACATAATAAGCTTTATCTCCATTAGTGTACAAAAAATGTCAGGGTTTTGATATGCCATACAAATAAGACGACTGACGCCATATCTCAAGAATCACAGTCACAAAACTAGCTTATATTAGGAGTGGGCTTTAAATGGGTGATTTTATAGTTTACCTTGTCAACACTTTCTTGGATTGCACTTTTTTGTTTATTTCAAATGGGCATGCTTACTTCAGGCCTTCCTAGGCCTTTCACGCACGTCCTCAATATCATGTTTGTATTGCATATGTTTTAGTTTTTAAGCTGTTGTGTTGTTTTGATATTGAAATAAAGTTTGAACTGAATTGAATTGAATTGACCTATCTCAACTTTGCGCATAATTACAAAAAGCGCCCTCGCTTGGAATTTTGACCAAAAACGTCAATTTTCAGGAATACGAAATGACAATGGTTTACAAAAACTGCATATTTGTGTTCCTTGGACTCCATTTGAAAAATATTAACCCATTAACAAACCAAAAAAATCAGGAATTGAGAATTAAATGACAATTCTTGTAAAATAAACAAGAATTTCACTAAAATGAAATGAAAAATGGGAGGGGGGGGGGAGAGATTACTCACATATGGGCAATTCCACGGTAACGGAATTACAAATCAGAGCATTTTTGCTCCTTATTTTTTATACTATGGAGTAAATAAGTGATCTAGATATTAATGAATAATTTAATATGTTCTGGAGTAATACATGCTGTCATACAGGAACAAAATTTCTGAAATAGCATGTACAGGAAAAATGTTAGCAGGTGTAGAACGTCGGTAACGGAATTACGGCAGAAAATGAGCCTGTTTTGCTACCTTTAACTTTCAAATGAATTTCTCTGAAATTGAAACAACATTTCATGTTTATTGTACTGGAGCTTCATTACCTAATGTGTCAAGTTTATTGAGGTAATACTTTTTTAAAGTGCAAGTTCCTAGTTGCTCCACAATCAGCCATGATTTCAGAAAAGCAAGCGGTAACGGAATTACCAAAATGGTAACGGAATTACGCCTTCTGAAATTTTCCTTAAAAACATTCACTTTCTTATGTCAAATTTTAACCAAAATAGGTTTGCTGACATCTGCCATTAATTAGCTTTAAAATGAGCCATTACACAAGTCAGTCGGGTGTCAAACTTATTAATTACGCCAACTTTTGTAAGATTGGTATTGGTCGGATATTATGTAATTTTGCAAAAAATACAATTTTTGTGGGTTACCCAATGCAAGCTAATTTTGGTTTTAAGTCATAGCACTTGGTCTCTTTAGATAAACTTTGAGTTAATTTGACCATTTAAACTCCATCTTTGAACTTTTCCCCAGTAAAAGCTGATCTTTTGGTAACGGAATTACAAAATTTTAACAAAATTTGAATGAAATCTCAAATTTTTTGAAGATCAGCTTATCTGAATGAGTGTGTTTACATTCGATGTGGTACCAACACCATAATAAACTTCAATAAAAATCAATGTATGCACACCAGGATGATTTTTATGTTATCTGAAAATTTGAAAATAACAGAAAAAACATGAAAATACCCAATATTCAAAATTATTGGACCAATTTGTTACAACTTTGACTCAAAATACAATGTATAACCTACCACGTACACACTGATTAATTATCAAAATAGAAAACAAAGGAGTTGCTAGACACTTTCTCTATAATAGCTTCAGAAAATTCAAGCTGAAATTCTGAAATCAATGTAATTCCGTTACCAATGTAATTCCGTTACCTCTGTTTTGATAGGAATTATTGAAGATATTACTGAAATTTGTGTTTGCGGATCTTGGTTAGTATATGGAGATAGACAATTTCTAATGACAGCATAATGCAACAAGAATTAAGTCTAGGGGGAAAACTTTCGGTAACGGAATTACACAGAAATCGGAGCAAATTTTGGCATATTGGTCCTGCAAATACTAAATTCAATTGTAAAAACTGATTTACAAAATAAAATTGTGATCCATTCAACTGCATAACTAGAAAGAATAGGAAGGAACAAGTTCAGAGATCATTGATATATTCATTTTTAATTAAATTGAGTAGTCTCTTCAATTCTCAAGCCTACACAATCCTGAAAGTTCCAACATACATTTAAGAAAAACTAATAAAGTTACAAACAAACGGTTTTCTTTTCTTACAAATATAGGATGTTGTGAATCTAAAACATGTAATAAAATTTGATATAAAGATTTTTCAAATTGTCAATTTTTGCCTCTTCTCATGTGGAATTGCCCATTATATGTGGGCAGGATATATATGTCCGGCGGTCAAGACCCCCTTTTTCAGGCCGCCAGGCTGCTCACTAGATCCCCAAATTTTCAGCTCAGGAGGCTATTTTTGACCAAAATTTCAGTTCACTAGACCCCTAAAAATCAGTTTCAAAGGTCAATTTTTTACAGAAAATCAGTTCACCGGACCCCCATTTCAGCGCTTCGCGTCTGACATACCTACCACTTTCAAAGTTGAGTGCCCCCAGGTCCAAATAGGCGAATCAATGGTGTTGAAAGTGCAACTTGCAACATAAAATCTATTAATTTGTTTGTTTATTCTGTTTTTGATATTTAAAGAGGCCAATAAGTTTGTATCATGTTAATATACGAGGGAGTACACATAAAATTCCTTTTCTTTATATGACAAATGGCACTCAGGAGTTCTGTCACACACAAAATAAAAAAATCTAAAAAAAAAACCTAAGAAGAAAAAAACAACGCATGTCTCATTAGTTTTTCAAGAGTAGGAGAGCTTTTGAGACAAACAATTAATTTTAATTGGCCGAATGAGGCACTGACGGTATTAAAGCAAATACGGCAGCCTGCAACACATTTAAACAAATGGAGCTGGCATTTGTGATTTTGTAACACACCATCATTTCCATACGGCTACCTGCATTTAAATCAATGCACACAAATACATTTTGATGATTTTTGTTTTAATTATAGGATGCAAACTCATTTATTTCCACTAGTCTAAGCCTGAAATATGAATGTTGTTTTTCACTTCTACATACCCGTTCATCACACAGTATCAGTGTGTTTATGACGCCAATCTATATGATACCCCGGTACCCGATTTTATAAAGCCCTATCTAGCCCTGTCGGATTGGGTCAACATTTTTTCAAACTTTCTGAGGTTTTGGTACCAAAATATTCCTCATATTTTCTCATTACCCATGTGAAATTTTACGGCCGAAACATGTCGCGTTTCGGAGATATAAGTGAAAATGTGTTAAAATTATTAATATTATGGTAACCATAATATTATTTACACGGTCTTTTAAAGAATAGGCTAATGCAAAAGCCAAAATACAAAATTGCTCATAAAATCAAAACGGTTGTTCCGATTTGACTCAAATTTTAAATTGAAACATAATAAGTGGTGATCTTTCATGACAGCGAATTTTTGACCAAAAATCGGACCATGTACCTTATACATATCATGACATAATTTAGGAAAAAGATTTGCAATCAGCAAGTGGCATATATCCAAGTTCAAGATAAACAAAAATGGTCATTCGGTAGGTCTTTACGCTCTACAAATTTCTGCTCCTAGCCTTGGTTCAAGGCATTTATTGCCTGTTTTCAGAAATTCATATCCCATTCTAAAATTCCTAATATCCCTACACATATCTTGTTCGTAAATGACTTTTTGCATGCTTTAATATTTGTACCAAATTTACCACCTAGCACCTGTCTTCAAATATCACCCTGTCATAGTAGTCACAACTTTCCTGCTTGCATAAATTTGATATTGGACTTATAGGACTAACCTGTGTTAAGGGAGTGACCAGTTATTATGGTTTTGGTAGAAATACAGGATGTGTTGATGCTTGTTTTATTTTATAGACAATCTGACAACATGATACACTTTGTTGGGTCATAGATGGTTGGGGAATGGTCAATGTAACCATATCACGTTACTTTGGTTTATTTAAGGGTCCATCTGGCATATTTGAATAATGGCATATCAAATTTTGGGTGTGTAGATTTTCTTATTGTTGTTGATTGGGAAACAAGTGAAAAGAAACAAATTAATGGAAGCCATTTACAGTTAGAACTATCAAATTGATCAAACAATGACAAAGACAGGGAAGAAGTATATGTTGATCAAAGACTTGGAGCAAGTCTAGATATAGCTCCCCACTCAAACGTTTAAGATTATCATCACAGCAGGGCTCAAAATAACCGATGGCAACGCGGCAATTTGCCGTCGGTGCCCTATCACTTTGCCGTACAGCCCCACGAAATGTCCCCTTGCCGACAGCAATGAATGCCGTGCCCTAATTTTACACTGCCGTGGTGCCCTTTTATTGAATTAATATTAACTTGCAGGACAAAGTGCACCTAAATTTCGAGGGTTATTATAATTAAGCTTGTAAACGAAACACGGTTGTACTGTACACAAAGTCAAGATTCGTGTTACGCAAGAAATATGCGGTAGACGAAAACATGAAACAAACGAAAGCTGTCCGATAAAATATCATTTTATCCACAAAAAAATTTTAATTTACGATCGAGAAAAATGAACTTGTTTTGTTTATTATTGTCACTAGATTGCGATGTTCTTAACTTCATAAACTACTAACTATCACTCTTACACATGCGCAGTTCATAACAAGGTGGCGACTCACAGAGTCCCGCGATCTTTTCCCACCGGTACTATCCTAGTAGCATTGCATTATAGCAACGTAAAACTGGGAACCTGTATAAATGAAAGCGCTGTTTACTTCCGGGTTTTTATTTGCGTAAAAAACATGAAATAGCCCGGGAAAGAAGGCAACATTTTATCTTGATTTTATCGCAATAATCTTTACTTTTCCTTCATTTTATAATATTTTTGGTTGCAACAATGAAAGTTTTGGTCTATAACAGTT
>JXSR01S005496.1:67689-77775 GCA_000969725.1 Ophiothrix spiculata | reverse complement strand
CACCTTACTTCACTTTCATTGAACATTAAACACAATTGAACAGTTACATAAACTTAGAAAGCCATATAACACGGCATATCCTTTTACATACGTCGCAGAATAAATACTTGTTTTTGTTATTATTGTAAAGATAAGTTCGTTTCAAACTATGTTTAATTTTTTGATAAAGTAACAGGAAATTGAATGATTTAATCTACGCAATGGGAATATTATTGGTAAATGAAGAAGTTTATTGCTCTGCAAGAGTCGTAGGATTATAGCAAGAAACAATAAGAGCAGGTGAGATTTAGATTAAATTCTGTTGTATATTTGTTCGTTTATATAACCTTTGATAAAGCATGTATGATAAAATCTTGAAAATTTGTTACAGCATCCGGTCATAATATTCAATAGATCGCCAGAAGTTGTTTGTAGGTAAAATGCATAGAGAATCAGACTATATCTTCTTATTCAATACATTCAACAGCATTGTGGAAATTCATGAGAATCATCAAAAATCATAACTATTAATTCAAATACGACTTTCTTGTATAAGTAGTGTAAGCAAAAAAGTCGTATCTGCGTAGATACGGCTTTCTTGCTTACACGGGAAATTATTCAGATTGAAGATACGCCATTTTCTTTTTCAACTAATATTTTACATAATAAATTATAGAGCATAACAGCCAACATTCAGGTACGAGAAAAGTGGCTTAGTTTATTTTGTTTTATGCATAGAAAATCGGCACAGACCGTCGTTTCGACGATGCTAATGAATATTCATGAATTTGAGACACAAATTTAAAAAGGCCTATAATATCATCCAAATAGATTATAATTCAAAACAATAAACAATGCGAAATATATGTGAACATTTATGTTATTTCTACAGTGATTTTTTTTCATTGAGTGAGGTCAAATTGTGTCTTTGTGTTTTGCCAAAATTCTACGGTTCTGGACTTAATATATTTAAGCCATTTGGTCAAAAGAAAGCGACAATCCTTCTTTAACAGGTTTGCTGAAAAATAAAAAAAAGTTGGCAGTAGTTCTGGGTAAAACACGCTACACGTAATAGAATGTGACGCTTGGTCCCATGAGGTAAAGTAAGACATCAAATTTTAAAACCCCGGAAGCGAACAATTAAGCGACACTTGCCTATTGTTAAGTATATATTGTTAAAACATCGTTAATTTTCCATCGTGCCGTATGGTGTAGTGGTCAGGCTACAAGACTTTTGGTTCGCAGGTCCCAGGTTCGAATCCTGCCGACGCTTTTTTTTTTTTTTTTTTGAAAACAAAGTATTATTTTATTCCATCGTATTAGATTGTAAATTACTTTTACAAATGAATTTTGGAATTTCTTTAAATAAACATGATGAAATCTGTTTTAATTCAATCGTTTCTCTGGTCCGTGAAAAAACATATGTAAACAATATGCACAGTGCGATGTCACCAGCCTAGGCAGCTACTTTCCACGTGCATGATAATGACGTCATATTTGCCTATATTAAGCCCCAGACCTTTGAAAGGTGTGACTTGTCGTTTACGATGCTCAACGTGTTATCGGGATAAAGTGATGACCGACATCATGTCCCTTACGTATGTCTACTTGTACTGAATTTTCCCTCGATTTATTAACTGATTTTAACTGTCTTACAGGAATGATGTATATTTCAAATTTCATGAATGTGATATCTGATATCGTATCTTGCAGTTTGTATTGGCCAATATACACCGAATTCGGTAAAACAAGCTGCACGTAATTAGATATGACCTCATAATTTTAAAAGATTAAAATTGACAATTTTGTTAAAAATGTAATGAAATGAAGATTTTTTATTCCCAACAGTCAAACATATCTTATTAAAAAAAACTCTAAATATGTTTATCCACATCTTCAATTTTTATTTGCATTAACCCCCTTGTGATTAAAGGGGTTCGACAGCATTGTTATTGGCAGAGTGAAATTATGAGTTACAGGCCTATGATGGGATCAATTTCAGCTCTTATATATGTATATAGAAGTGCAATAAAAAAAGTTGAACAACTCAACAAATATTTTGAAACGCCAACAAACAATATGCTTTTATTTAGAATTCAAAGTTACTGAAACTTCCAATCAATATAGGTACGAATTAAACTCTGCGTTACCGTTCCAACTGATTTGAGATTCAATGCATTTCAATATATCGAGCAAAACATTAGTTTGTTCTCGTATCCTTAATAACAAGTTGTTCAATAAAGGATGGCGCTATCCCGTTTGTCCGGATGTTTTTAGTTCCCGTTTAGAGGCACCTCTGCTTCTATATAGAAAAGTACGATATAAGCTTTGATTTCTTTTAGACTTAAAAATTTAATTTTGCTCTTTATCCCTTCATGTGCCATTTTCACATTTCATTTCATCAATTACCAAATTTATACCTTTTAGATAGATAGATAGATAGATAGACTTGTTCCTTTTATCATGCTATGAGATATATGTCTAATAAGTTAAACAAATAAAATGAATTGAAAAAGCACGTCATCAACATGAATAAAGATTAAAATAATGCATGTATTTCTCACTTTAGAAGCAATATGCTTTTAAAATATTTTCAGAATGTTTATTTTGATTAACTACAAGTAGTCTCAGTGTCATTATAACATAAATCTTCTTAAACAAAACTGTAGTTGATAAATCGGTGAACTTTTCTAATACTAGTATCCATCCAATTTTATTACATTAATGCCCCCAAGCGTTTCAAACGAAACGTCTAACAAAAACATCTTTCTCCGAATGTTGTCACCCACATATCACTCCTAATATATCATCGGCAACAATAAAATATCTCATGTGAGTTTGCTACCACGTGATTGGTAACTGTGCGTCATAGTTGGGTTAGGAATGAAACACTTCGAACGTATTTATTGATATTTGAAATATCATACTTAAAGTCTTATCTATTAGATATACTAATATTACTAGTGTCGTCAGGTCAAAGGCTTAATTTAGAACGGATTTAGAGAACTCGCAAAATCGTAAAACACTAAAATTTAAGAAATGTCGAATTCAATGTTTTAGTAAAGTAATGAACAAGCAGATACGAGATAAGCCAGCTCTAAGTCGATTTACATGTATTGTGAAATAAAATCGAATTTAAGAAACAAAAGTTATGAATTCATAATAAAATAAAAAAAAATAATCTTGTTAGTTTATTTTCTACATAAAGTGATATACTTCATAATATCAGAAACTGTTTTTAATATACACCTACTTCAATGTGTACAAACTCTCAGTTAAATAATTCATCGTGATTATTCACGAACGGTACGATCATGTGATATGTAGGAATGTTGTTTTCCTTACGACATAATGACACCGTTACCCGGTGTTATTGCCATTACTAAGTGTTATTATAATTCGAACGTACTCGTTTTTATATCACAGGAAATCTTTCTAAAATTGCATTATACAAGGATCATTCTACTTAGAAAATGCACATCGCGAAACATGCGATATTTAAACTGTCCTGTAGGAATTGATAATTGATCATTTAGGCAATGGGCGTTTATATGAGAAAGCCGTTTTTTGGTGTCAGATTATCAGAAAAGGAAATATTGCACTATCAAATGACACATTGTGTATTAGCAAGATAAAAATATTTGCGTGGTGAAAACAGCATACCTACTGATGACTCACCCCGAAAAGGGGACTTTGCGACAGACCACTTTTCAAGATACAGGTGAGAATAGGCAGCAACAAATTATGAAAATAATACAAATTTCCAACAGATTTTCTGTTTTAAAATTTGATCGCCTTGATCAATTTCAACAAGTAAGGTGTAATTTTAAAGCTTAAAAAATGTTGCAGCAGATGAAATGAAAAAAAAATCAAAATTTATATCAGCTTCAAAGTCCCCCCTTTCGGGGTGAGTCATCACATATATCATCCCCGAAAAATTGTCTTGTTAAAAGCAGGAAAATTATAATTTTCAGATTATAGTCACTTCCAGATTTTAATCTCTACAATGCGTAGGAGAAAAACAATTATCGTTTAATTTCTTCATACCAAATTTTGCATTTCTTTCAGTAAGTTGAAATTAAGCATTATTTTGAATGCTAAATTGCTGAAACATATTGTCCTTTTTCTAGTATGAACATCAGTTCGATTATTTAAACA
The DNA here is from genome assembly GCA_000969725.1 of Ophiothrix spiculata. Taxonomy (NCBI): domain Eukaryota; kingdom Metazoa; phylum Echinodermata; class Ophiuroidea; order Amphilepidida; family Ophiotrichidae; genus Ophiothrix; species Ophiothrix spiculata. The sequence continues at coordinate 73,638 of JXSR01S005496.1, read as the reverse complement.
TACCGAAAGTATACAATATCCGGTGGAAATATTCATTGAAAAAACCTGAATACATTTTTTCAATCATATATGTAAAACATGAACAAGATTCAACGGACTGTTAAAAGAGATCTTTTGCATTAATAGTTCCGTTCAATAAATAATTAACGGCAAAATAGGTAAATAGGTAAAAAAAAAGAATGAAGGTTTGACTTCAAACTCCGTAAATTCGTCACTATTCATACACAAGGGAGTATTATTTTTGACTCGTCATTAAAATTTCTAAACGGTAACATTTCAAGGAGACGGTTAAGCGTAGGGTAAAGCTTTAGCTGATTTTATAAGATTTGATATGGATACCATAAACAAAACATTACAGTAAAAACTATCTCTTTTTCTAACCATCAGATGAATAAATCATTATACAAAGCAATTAATAATGCTTGATGTGAGGCTCAAACCATTTAGTCAACTACATTTATGGTATGTAAACAATCATTGACTATACAATGTATATGATACACAGTCAATGTAAATAAAGTCATGTGTTATATATAACAAAGTCAAACATGTCATAAGAGTGTAATTTTCGTAAGAAGCTATTCATTTATCATTACATAAATATCGTTTAACCCTTGTTCTCCGAAACCCCCTAAGTTTTTCCCCCGTTTCATAAAAACGCAAGAGCAACCGGCCCCAGGCATTTGGCTAATCTCTTTTACATCATTTGCGGTCATTTTGATGAAAAAACTAGGGGGGTAGCACCTAAGGTGGGGTTAGGGTAGGCCGTCAAAGTTGGGTGTAGGGGGGTGAAATCACGGAAATTTTGAAAAATTTATGCATGCTATAAGACTCAAACTTACAAGACATATTAGAATCATCATTTTCCTTCTTAATTAGCACAAAAACGACGAAAATCTGTTATTTAGAACTTTTATAGCAAAGTTTTGATTTTGGTGGCCAATTTTGCTAGATTTTTCAATCCAAAAGTACTTTATGACGTCATAATTACGTAATGCCATGGTCGATTTTGATGGTCTTGGTATCGTTGGGTAGGGGAGGGACCTACCTATCTATTAATAGCAAAACCAAGTTCATAGGGGGGTTGCAACCCCCCCCCCTTCGGAAGACGTGGTACAAAAATGGCTTAGGAGAATAAGGGTTAACGATTAAAATAACAGCTTTAGCATTTATACTTCGAAATATTATTCTTGTTTAGCTGAAGGAGATATGCAAATGAGATGCTAATTTGCTTCCTGTAGACCGCAAAATATGTCACGTTATGCATCGAATACGTGAAATTATAATAAATATAAGCATTGGAGTATAAGTTGAAAGTTTTGAAACGGCGTTTATAATTATATTGCATTGAATAACATACGGTAATAGACTTGAAATTTCTTTCATAAATCAAAGGAGAAATCCTAATTACAGCGATCTGTTTCTACCCTTTCCACTGATTCTTAATTATTCTTTCTGAAGCATACATACCTGTTTGTCTCTACATTTGCTCCCTTTGAATTTCTAAATCAGCCACATTGACGATCACCTATCGAATGATGCTCTATTGGTTTTAAAAGGTTTTTTCTAAGGTTATAGGTAGTCAAAATTCATACAAATGTTTGGCTCAATGTACATATATCATAGATTGCATATAAAAAAGCTATGATATCAAAGAAAGATTGACAAACTAAAACGTATAAAAAAAATCGAAATTTTGAATTTATATCAACTAACATAAAAAGGGTGTTTACATTTTCATATGTTCATTTACATTTTTGTAACAGGGTTATAACCGTATGTCAAGGTCTGTTTACACAAGATACTTTAAGACGAGAAATATATTGTGAATTGACAGGAAGTTGTGCTCTAGGTATTTCACATTTTGTTAAATATTCTCTATGGATCTTGATGCATCATAATTCGTTTGTTTTTGACAATGATATTTTGTCTGCTTCATCAAATCGTAAGTCACATGTTAAATTCAATGATACCATATAGAGAAAACTTTAAACACAGGAAACAAATGAAAACAAAATACGTTTCAAACTGTTTCTTAAAAAATTGAAACATTTTCAAATTATGTCTTCAATGTGCTTGAGAGCAGAAAACATTTTGACTTTCAAAATCATGTCCGCTAACCACAATTTAATGTTACGTGACCTCCGAATGCTCACTAATATATAATTTCCACTGCATTTGTTGAGACTCGAATCATGGCTTCTGACGTTGGTTAGTTATGCATTGCGAAGCACTGAAAGAACCACTGATACAAGTATGGCAGACTTCAGATCATGAAGTGATATATAAAAGAACAACGTTTATAATTTATATCTTGGTGGAATGCTTAATTTACACGTAAATTATGCATATGCTCACATGAGACTGATGGATATTAAGGAGTGCAGACATTAAAAAAAGACTATACAGAGCTCAAACGGGGAGATCTCGGAGTCGGCCTGCCTAGTCGAGTTTTGGTAGGAAATTAGTCTCAATACCGTATGTCATCATCTATCAAACAATCAGTAGTTGGAAGAAATGAGCATGTACGTATATAAAATTCATAAACTAGGGTTTTTTCGGGTACATTTAATAGGTTATGGAAACAGCAATTGATGTGGTCATATGTAAATTATTAGTAAAATAGAGTACCTTATAAGCCATACTCGTTTAATATGTGTAGGTTTCAAAGCCAACGTGAACTTTAATATCTGCTTTCTAAATCTGATTAAAAAAATATATTCAGTAAAAATACAGTCTAACAAAATTAGATTATGGGTCGATGAATGTCTATTAGATAGACTTAAATAACGGCATTATTTCTTCTTTTGTTTAATCTATACTTGAAAAAATAGATACAACAATAATATTATTTCCTTTAAAAAAAGTACTGGCATTGTTACTTTCGAGCTGAAACACTAAATTGTCAATCATTTATACGTAATTATTGACAATGATTATAACTGCTTCAGGTAACTTCAACTCCACCCGAGCACTCTTCAGACACAAAACGACATGGAACAGTCTAAAATTATAGTAACTAAACGTATTAACTCATTCTAACATAGCCTCTATTACTGGCCATTTGAAACACATTAAATCAAATGACTTTGCGCGTAATTTTTTTTTCAAACTTCCAAGTATCAGAAATGAAATTTTGTATATACATAAGGTATTCCCACCTTTTAAAGCAAATGAAGAGCTCTTTCTAAAAAACAAAAAGTAGAACGCAGTTAAAAAGCTCACAAAAATCAAACAAGCTCAGTTTCCCACTAAAAAATCAGCATTTGTCAATTACGATTTATAAAACACCAAATATTTGTGTTAATGAGGAAATTTACTTGATTATGAACTAAGCTGCTATAATAGGCTGGATAGGGGTTTGATGAGTAATGCAGTTTTGTAGTTGTTTTCATTTAGCATTTTCTAACGGTGTAAAATTTTTCTAATGGTGAAAATATCATTATGAATTAACATTTCCATCGGCAAAATGTATAAAATGGTGAACTATGTTTCACTCCAAGTCACGTTTTCAAGTGCTCGCGGATGTTTAAAATATTAAATGATAATTTTCTATTGATTTCTATATTTCATTAAAAAAGGAACAGTAAAAAGACTACTTTGTTTTAGTTTGAACTACAAGCAATATCATTGTTAATACAACATGAATCTTCCCTATTTAATATGTGTTAATACTAATATTCATCCAATTTTATAGCAAACATTGTCCCCTAGCGTTTTATATTAAGCGATTTACAAAAACATCTTTCCCCGAATGTTGTCACCCACATATCACTTCTAATAAATCAACGACTATTAGAAACTGTCTCATGTGGATTTACTATCACGTGATTTGTAACAGTGCGTCATAGTTGTAATAGGAATAAAGTAGTTTGAACGTACTTTTTATATCTAAAAAGACATGCTTTGAATCATTCATAGAGAAACAGTGATTTTGGGATAAAACTTCATATCATCAGGGTTTTTCGTCCACTCAACCTACACAAAAGTCCCCCAAAAGCCTTTGCGCATTGTCAGAAAGATGTTGTTACACATTTAGTTAGACTAGCGCTAGACATGTTGGAGGACGATACCGTATGTTTGCAATGAAAATTGATGGATGCTAGTATTAGGAAACAAAATGGAAAATTAAAAGGGGAATTTATTTTAGTAGATTAATTTTATAATAACAAAGAGATGGTTTTCAGGTATTTGAAATAAAAATTCTGAAATACCAAGTGTCCCAAAAATGGTTACATGTAGATAAATGATCGTTGGCACAAATTATAATAGGCCTATGTCTCTCTTCACAATGCTTATGAAATTCTGATAATAATAATACATTTTTATTTTTGGAGTTATAAAAAAAGATAGATGCCTATAAATTAATCAAAATTCAACGAAATTGTACATAGAATTGGACAACACAACTAGACGAGATTAATGAATGCGCAAAACTTACCCACAGTTCAATTAGATCTCAACGCCTATCTTAAACGCGAGTTGATTTCTTGTGCAGATTAACAACAATATAATGAACATTGACACCTTTACCTAAAATATGTAAAACCGTGCTTCTCTCTGATATAATAGAGTTTTGGAAATGAACACCAGAAGATAACTTAGATGAAACGAATGTTACTAAAAATCTGTCGTTATATTTTATATATGTGAAATTTTGATATGAGAATAAAGTTCGATTTGATTTTTTTTTATTATCATTAACGGAATATCTTTAACGAAAAGATTTCAAATTGCGAATGCTAATTACTACAAAGTTTTCAATCGCCAAAAGGTACATTATAGTGCAGAGAGATATCGTATGCAGATTGATAACTATATGAAGTCCGTTAGATAGATCTATTAAACGATCAATCCAGGTAGTTGTTTAAAGTTTGGCATCTTGGTAAATTAAAATGAGTAAGATAATACCTACCTCAACAAATAAGTATTATTTCACTTTCTAAACGTATGTCTGTCTACAAAAATAAACGTTTCCTTAAGTATAAGCACTAGATCTAAGCTATTAAAGATAGAAGTAAAATGAACAAGACAGGAAGGAGAATAATTAGCTGCACGGGCCATTAAAGCAACTATCGATTTACCACTAGCTATTTCTCCAATTAAAGCTACCTATCACGTTTCCTTTGTAATATCTCTTAGTCTTAATTTAGCATTTAATCTCAGGGCAAAAGTCAAAGTTCTTAATTTCTTTTTTTTCGGTATTTTTAGCACAAATACTGTATAAGCATCTGCTTTTTTGTACTATGTTTTCGTCTTCATTGGCTTTTTGGTGCGAACTAGGGATATTCACCAAGATTACAACATTTGTTTTAAATATTACGTTTTTTTATTGCATTAAATTTAGATAAACTGTAGAGTTGAACACCTTTATTCTGAAATGGATATATCGAACCGGGGAGCCCAGGTCACGGAGGAAAATTGTACTTGAACTTAAAAAAGGTACTGCAAAACACAATAAAGAAAAGAATAATATACCGAACAGGGGGACCTGAGACTGCAGAGAAAAATGGTCTTTGAATTAGAAAGTGACTGCAACGAACTGCAAAATGAAAGAGAAGTCGGTGCACTGAACTGCTACTATACATCCATCTTAACTCAAATGGTCCGCAATTTGACAAATTTAAAGAATTCGTTACTGATTTAAATTTTAAGTCATGAATTGGTGAGAAAAAGTGTAACATTGTTAAGGACTCTGTCACACATCACGAAACGTACGAATAACGTACACTGGATTTATTTAGTCAATGAAATACGTGTATATCGATTACCAAACCAGTGTACGTTATTAGTACGTTATTCGTACTTTTCGTGATGTGTGACAGATCCCTTATGAAAAAACAACCATAGAAACGTGTTATTAAAAAAACAGAAAATTACTCTAAGACAAAAATAAATCGTCTTAGAAATGTAAGTACTCAATTCATCATTTTAAATTGATTTTTTTTT
>JXSR01S005496.1:29410-40273 GCA_000969725.1 Ophiothrix spiculata | reverse complement strand
GCTCTTTGACAACTTACAGCTTCAAGAAGCATACGTTAACTATATCAACCATCTTGTGCAAACTCATGCGGTATATCGCCTCACGGGTAAGTTGCAGGTAATTCGCCTGCGGCCACCTATTTATACTTAAATTAAGAATTCATCTAAATGACAGTAATACACCATTTAAGTGGTATCTTTAATAATGATGATTAAAGTATATACATTTGTTATCCCCGCCGCATTTTATATTTAAAGTTAAAATGACACGCAAACATCTTAACGTTATAATTTCACTACTTTTATCATTAAAGTATTTCTAGAATTATATTATTGATTTTCATTCGATTCCTGTAATATAACGTGAAGCAAACGTAATAAACAATCCATATTTCACCATGCAAATATTTCATCATACAATATGTCGTTTGATACTTCAATATTTATTTTATCTGATAACTGACACCGAAAACGGCTTTCTCATATAAAAGACCATTGCCTAAATGATCAATTATCAAATCCTAAAGGACAGTTTAAATATCGCATGTTTCACGATGTACACTTTTCTAAGTACAATGATACTTGTAAAATGCATTTTGGAAAGATTTCTTGTGATAAAAATAATGGTTTAAATTATATATAATAACACTAATAGCAATGGCAACAACACATAATAATGGTGTCATTACATCGCAAGGAAAACAACATTCCTGCATATCACATGATCGTGCCGTTCGTGAATAATCACGATATTTATTTAACTGTGGGTATGTGGACATTATAGTAGATGTATGTTTAACCCTCAAAGAGCCGGGCTTTTTCGACCCATCTCACAGCCGGGGGGGGGGCGGATTCCGCCCCCCCTTCCGATCTCGGAAACCGATCGACGAAACATCACGTGTAGGGTACTGGTGGATAGCTAGGACCCTCACGAGTCCATTGGTACCAAAAAAATTGAAATCGGACCTTGTATGACGTCACAGTGACGTCATAAGTGACGTCGCGTCAAAAACGCGAAAATCACCAAAAATCGCCAAAATCGTCGTTTTTCGCAATTTTTTCGAGCAAAAGTTGCAATTTTTATCAATAATGTGTGGCAAAGTATACTTAGGCATGTTCTTACTCTAAATAAATCAAATAAATACAATAAAACATAATGGAAGTGTATCCTAATAACAAAAAACACGATTTGTATGTAATTTGCATTGAAAATCAGTTTTTGGTCAGTTTTTCGGTTGACCCAGCTTACCATTTCGGAACGCCACGTCCTAACCCTAGGTCCGATTTTCACAAAAATGGTCTTAAAATAAGCGCAAGGCTTTAAGGAAAAAAGTCAAGAAGTTTCAGCGCGAAAAAATAACAACCGGCGGAGGTATAAAAAAAATTCCGGAGGGGGGGGCCCCCGGCTCTTTTAGGGTTAAAAGAGATTCTGATATTTTAAAATACGTATATCAATACATGTAGAAAGTTAACTAACAACTATGTGTCTATTTTGTTTTGAAATCAGTTTCGATTGAATTTTTTTCTTTACTGCTGCGGTCCTTTTGTCAATAACAAGATGGAAAGAATGTCATGTTCATTGACAGATTTTACCTTCTCAAACTATCATAATTTTAGCGCATATGATGGACAGAGTCTCTAAATATTAGCATTGACCATTGATTTCATTTACAGAAACATTTTGAAAATTGCGTCATCAGTTTTCTTCAAAAATATTGGACGCCTTGGACGGTGAGGGTAGCGTGGCCGAGCGGTTAGAGCACAGGTCTCGTAATACAGAGGTTGTGGGTTCGAGCCCCGGACCGGGCGGTTTTCGTCTCCTTGTTTCCTTGGGCAAGAAACTTTACTTGCTCCGTGGTTCGGAAGTCACGTAAAGCCGTTGGTCACCCGTACGAATAGACCCCTTCATGGGTTATGCATGACATGCAAGTACAGTGATTGGTTGATTGATTGATTGATTGAATTTCGATCATTTCGATTGATATCATATCATATCGGTTTGGATCATCTGATCTTGTTCAGATATTGCCAGATTGTAGCATATGTATTTATATGTATTCAGGAATAACATATGATAGCTAAGACTTCCATTGCCAGCAACTTTTTAGCACTACATATTCACTGAAAAAAATTTGATGCTAACATTAATAGTCAAAATGATTATATGCAATTCCGTTATACGTATTTTTTTGAGAGATTTGAATAAGATCATGATTTGAACTACCCAAAATTTGAGGTGTGACCTAAAACCAAATTTTGTTACCGTGTTACCCGGGGGCCACTTGAAAAATAAAGTGGTACTCGTGCTCATCATATAAAGTGGCGTAAAAGGGTCTGATTTTGACCCTTCAGTGGCGTCTACGTTTTAGTTTTGACGAGCATGAGTACCACTTTATTTTTCGATTGCCCCCCCCCCCCGGGGGGGGGGCGTGTTAACCATTTTAAAGATACTATTATCGCTATTTTTAGTTTTAAAAGTTTTAAAGTTTCTTTAAGTGAAAAAGTAGAAAGGGCGATTTATTTCATTTATCATATTATTATTAATAATGTTTGATGTCCATTCATGTGCGCGCCCATTACTGTTGAACTTCAATTTACTTTGCTCGGTGCTTACGCTTGTCAAATCAGAGGACAATTGATTTGAAAGCAAGTAGGTCATAGTCTCATTCCTCAAAGCATCGCCAGAGGGTGACATAAGTATATCTTGGATTTGATCAATACGAAACAAGGCGTGATATGTAGGTGGATAATATTCTAAGAATAATTTTTCCCAGGAGTATATAACAACAGTGACATTTTGCTTTGATAAAATTTATTTTGATATTTTGACGAATTTATATCAGGTCCATCAAAGGTCAGATTGTTATTTGAAATACCAAATGTATTCAGTTAATACTCAGCTCGGGAAAAGTCCAATGGTTTATTTTCTTTTATGCATAGAAAATTACCAGGATCGCTAACTCGGCGATGGGTATGAATTTTCATGAGGCTGAGTACAAGGTTTTAAAATCGAATTAAATCACTTAAAGAAATCTGAGTTTCAGACATTTTTACGCAGAGCAGAAAAACGAAAAAAAAAAATGAAAAAAACATATTACAATTTTCAAAAAGTTTGAATTTTTAAAATATTTGTACCGAGACAATTGACGGAGTGTTTATTTTGAACAAGAGAGATGAAAAACTAGGTACCTTTCGTACATCACATTAACGTATTTATTTCCTCTTGTTATTTCTTCATTTTAAAAGTCTTACAGGCAAAATATATTTTTCAATCCGTATTTTTACTAGCAGAATCGATCAAATTGACGACTTTTTATCTTCTAAAACAAAATTGATGTAAGGGTTCATATTCGTTTGTTTCAAAAGGCTCACAATCGTTCGTTTTCATAGAAATATCATATAAAGCTTCTTTTTTATCAACAGTAGAAAAAATCACATTCATTTTATTGGAAAAACTCACATTTTTATACCCACGTTCCCAACTTGCATTTGCTCTCACTCTTTTCAGTTAATAAGGGTTCAAAGCCTTTTTAGCAGGTCACGTTAAAAAAACAAAATCTTCCGACCAATTATTGTTTTTCTCAGTTGGTGAGACTTGGATTTTAAAATTCGCTTAATGAGGTCGATTACAGGGTAGCTGCTAATGCACTGTATTATTGGGCTGTACATGTCGTAATTAGCGTAATAATCTATGCAGTGCAGAAAATATTTACATGTACTTTCTGCCAATGAAATAACAAAGAATATCTGGAATTTAACAAACCAATTATTTACATGCTTATTCTACCCTTGTTTAATTGTGGTAATTGGTGTACCTTTTGGCTTCATATGTCAGTTGCCCCTCACAACAATGAACCCTTGCGCCGCGTCTGTTTGGGAATCATACGTTCAGAATATTCATGAACGTTTCTCTATATTTCCTATCATATTAACAATCTGATTTCAATTTACCAGATGTAATATTATCAAAATAATTCATCATACCATTGACTCATATCAAACCTGTAACAGACTATTTCAGTGACAGATCATTTTGCTCATAATTAACGTTTGACATATATTGTCAGGATCTGCCTCGGTATTGAATAATACGGAGAAGTCATGTGTCATCATAATATCTGTATTGATTAAGACAGATCTTGTTTTTGTTATGACAAACCAGATATATAAGTACATAATGATATAGATTTGCTGTTAGTTCAGAGTATTTGTGGCTGTCCATCATAAACCAGATGTTCATGTAGCCTCTTGTCATTTTCACTTTTTAAGGGTAAAGGGAATCCATCTGCTCAGGAAAATGTGAATCCTAACTATTTTGTAATCAAATGAAAAGATTAATCGTTGCCACTGCCTGATTATGGCAGGGGTTAGTCATGCATTACGAAGCGAGGGATCTACCGCTGAGCTATCAAGGCAGCGTTGAGATCATCAACTAAAATCTAAAACATAAACATTAGAATGCCGTATTTTTCTTTTGTTTACATAACAATTGCAATTATTGCCTCATTGGAATGCTCAATTTGTAAGTAAATTATGCGAATGCGTATATCAGACAAAATGTAGATAATGTAGATACTTAAAACAGGCAATTCACAGCTCAAACAGGGCGAACTCAGAGTCGTAATTCACGTCCGGAGTTTCTGGCAAAACAACGCGGGTTTGTTACATTATCATTCAAAATCAACTCAGCATATTTACAAAATATTGTTTGTAATTCAATAAGAAGTATCAAGTCTACAATCTTTCAAAATTTGAAAACAGTCGAATTGTTCGAACATCATAAAATTATAAGGTTTCGGCGAAAAGGGGTTAACTTTTTCTAAGTAGTCTTTAGGCGTCATTTTGACCTTAATAATGGACGTGAAATCACTAGTAAAAGTTCGTTGTATAAAAAAGAGACTCTATTTGATATGTACGCCTAAAATTGTGATATTCTGATAGGTGTAAGTAGGTAAAAACTTGCAGTGAACATGACATTCAGTCGAGCGAGACGTTTTTAGGGACTGTAGCCTTAGGTATTTGCAAAGACCATTTTATTATGGTTTAAATAAAACCTCGTTGATCTTCATTCGATTTCCAGAAGTTATTTAACCGTCCTTCAAAGGTTGTCAGGGAGTAAAATGTATAACTGAGATAAACGCATTCAAAGATTAGTAAGCCCTATATTTCTATTTTGTCTATTTTGAATGTCCTCAAAATTCGTATATTTGATATTTCCGCTCATTTGAAATGAAAAATTGATTTGAAAAAGTTTGCTGGTGTTTTGAAGTGAGCACAAGGATGGCGAATCTGTCAAAAAATAAATTTTGGCAGATAACGACCTTGACATGTACACAAATGATAGGAGATGGAAGTGGTCGCTCAGAACTCTAATCTTTTAGAGAAAATTGTACTCTTTCATTCAGTTTTAACACAAGAATTTGACTGGTCATGCTCATGGAATATAGCCGTTGTGGCTATGGTTAACTTTTCCAAGCGATATCACTTACGTTTACGATAAAGATTACATTATTTAAACAAATATCTAATTATTAATTTTTTAGTTATAAATGAGTACCATGAACATTTATATGTCTATTTTGACTGACTAGTTCATGGCTAATCCGTGATCATTAAGTAATTTTAGCGCATGACTAATCAAATAACGAGTTTACCAAAATTTTATGTGATAATCAGTATTGTATTTGTCTTTGTAAGGAGCAAATAAACAATTTATAAAAACAAATATCTAGTTGCAGATCAATACTAAATTCACTCTCGAAATGTAAAATAGCGAAAACACGAATGAACCTTAATTCGCTCAAAAAGAGTAAAATAGCTCAAAAATAATATATTTGATATTTGTTCGCTTGAAAATAGTGACAAAAGCACTACCACTTAAAAAGGTTGTCCTCCATTCAACTTTTTAAAGAGTGTATTTATATGGAGTGACCTTTTATCCTCTCTGAGAGAAGATTAAACTCTTTTAGTCGGTTTTACAAAAAAGAGTGTGATTGTGTTAATATTTTCTTACGATATATCAATGTATGCATCATCTAAAATACCAAACCAGTGTTTTATACGCTTTGTCGAGTAAACAAACATCAAATACAACTATTTTGGAATATTTTTTTTTTCTTCTTCCTATTTCTTTCCTTTTTTAGCTCAACATTTATGCAGTGCCAGAGCATTTGCATAGGGGATCAACGGCTTAACTTGAATTCCGAACAACAGACCAAGGAGAGTAAAGTTTCTTGCCCAAGAAGACAAAGTCTCTGCAGTGCTCAAACACAGAACCTCTGTATTATTAGTCTCGTGGTTTAACCACTCGGGTACGATATTCTCTTAGAGAGTATAAAGCAATCATTGACAAGTTGTGGAAATATCTTGAATTATGATGAATGTTATGCATACAATTCGATACTGTCCCTGAATTCCACAAAATATAAAGATACAAAATTCTATACTGTCCCTGTATTCTCATTAACAAGGTGTCACATTGCGGATATGTTAAAGCAATACTATAAGTGTTAAAAATGAAGCGCCCGCTGTCACCCATGACTTTTAATTTTGGAGCTTATTGGGTTTGTTTTTTCTGTTATGGTCATTTGTTGAATTAAATTCGGGATCCCGAATTTAATTCCACATGTATTAGTATAGGAAAGCATGCATGTGCTTTTTATCCATTTTTAGATGACAAAACAATTTTTTCACAAAATACACTTGAAAATGTATTTAGATAGTCACATTCCTCCATTTTTGATAAAAATCTTATAACATTGCTTTAAATGAACAAAATGTACTTCGTTGAAATGATGTATTTGAACTTTCAAACGTGCTATAAACCACCTGATTATTTTCATGTTCTACTACCATTCAGGTATGTAGTACAACTGTACAAATGTAGAATTATCATTTCCTTACAACAAAAGATTCATTCCCGTTTTATACCCCAGCACTCTTCCGTATTTCTTTCTATCCTTTCTAGGCAGACAAGGATCGAATACTTTGTTTCCGTTCTCCACCATTCACTAAACTATGCCAAGGATATAGATTTTACAGCGGAAGCTTACGCCCGACATATAACCAGGCGAAGGAAGAAGCTGTGGGGTCTTTATTTACAATCAGAATCAATACGTTTGCTATTATGGGAAATCTTCAGTCATTGCTTTTGATAATGCGATGTCATAAAAAATTTAGGCATGAATGACACTCGAATTCTACAGAACTTTGAACTTTAATCCATTTTTGAATTCAAAATAATGCACTTTCTGAAGGAAAAAAAACGTGTAAAAGTATGGCTTATTCTGAAAAATGAACAAACTGCAGATTCGGCTTGGTTCATAGTATTGATAACCTCAAATATACAGTATGCTGTGTGCAAGCATGTTTTACTTTAATAAGTTTAATTTGCTGTTGTTTTACCTGTTTGTTACATTTTGCCCTCAAAATGTATTTTGAAAATCATGCCGGCAAATTATTATCGTACTCATATAAAAAAAATAAATGATCATCATAAATAATATTTTACCATTAAGTACATTTAGCCCGTATGTGGATAGTTCCAAACCAGAAAGCGTGATCCAGTTATCTTGGTGATAATCGGATTAAACATTACAAACTTGACAAAAGATTAAATGAACTGATCACCATACAAAAGTATTACACTAACTCTTGTCAGGAGATGTACGTGACCCAGTAACTGGGTGAGTTACGTAATCACTTCGATACTAAATAGCGATTTTGTCACTTCGTTTTACACCTGATAAAATTTGAATAGAACTGAGATGTGGGATATTCCCGGCCGGTATCGGGTATTCGAGTGTGATTCATATAGGGGGAATCCGAGCGTCATGCCATTAAATGAGCATCTCTCATTTTCATAGAAGAAGAGCAAAAATAAATAGCATTGCTAAACATTTACACTGGTTTCAAAGCTTAGTTGAACTTGTTCCTGTTTAAAAATAGCTAAGTGGAGAAAACTACAGTTAGGGTTAGGCCTAAAGCTCAAATTTATACTTGAAGCAGGGTGTGAACAGATGCAATAGGACTTGCAGCTCGTGTTAATGACTACATGCAGAAAGCGTAAAAAACGAATAGAATTGGATTTGTTGTTTTACACGTAGAAAGAAAATGGAAAGGTACGTACGTTAAAATATTTAACGTACCTTTATACTCCCTCGCCGTTCTAGGTTTATATGGCATTTCATTGCAATGCGGATTTTTTTTTCAGTGTCGCTTCTTGCTCACTTTAACACCAAGATACATGTTCCAGTTATGGAAATATTGCTTCAGCTGTCTAAACCTAATCTCTTTTCAAAGCAGATATTTGATTTTATATTACTTTTTATTTCCTCGTGAGATTTCAAATTGACAGTTATGCCATCAATTTACCACCAGTCTTGCTAAATTGATTGATACATCATGTGTCGACGCAAATTGTAAGTATCAAAATCAATCGTGATGTAAAACATTTTTACTATATATAATCTTGAAGAAGATATCATTACCTCATGATGATAATGTTGCTCTTTTTAAAGACAGCAATATGGATAAAAATGTATCGTTTAAGGCGTTATCAGTCAAACATGAGTATCTAATTTAATTAGCGTGGTGAATATGGGTAATCAATAAACCTACTTAGAACCTGTCTTGCTAATTAATTATTACAAAATAACAAAATCACATAAAAAGAGAGATGTCAGTCCGTATATTTCATTGCATCCTTTATTGGCTCTATAGGTGCACCAATTAACCTAATTTTATGTAACCATGGTAATAACTGAGAAATGTTTGCACCTGATATGTAACTAGCATCCTACTGATTTAAAGTCATTTGACAATGTAAGGCATATGGTCAATCTATACCAAACAAAAATGAGGGGTCATTGGGTGAGAGCGTGATTTATGGCATTCGGTGAGAGAAAAATATAACAAAATTATGGGGTCTTTGGGTGGGAACAAAGACAGTTATAAACAAAAACGGGTCTTTAGGTGACACCGACGCTAAAAAGGGGTGTCTTTTACAAGTCCATACAAAAAAGACTTTCCGTTTAACGAAACAACCAAGAATATCTTGAAATGAACAAAAGAAGTGTTAACTCTCGTCCACCAAGGGGGGGGGGTGCCACCACCCCCTCCCCCCCAACGGATCGTCGCCGTTTGCACCAAAACGCAAAACAAAGTGACCCCGGGCATTTAAGTAATTATTTTTAAATCTTTTGCGGTCATTTTGATGAGAAAGTCGGGGTGCCACCTTAGGTGGGGTAGGGTAAGCCGTCAAAGTCCGTGGGTAGGGGGGTGGTAACCAACACCCCCCACCCCTATATTAAAAGTCGCCATTTGGAAACATAACTGCATGCTAACAAGCTTAAACTTACATAATATGTTAGAACTACCATATCATTTATTCTTTAGCAAAAAACCCGATCAAAATCCAATAATTAGAATTTTTTTAGCGAATTTTTGATTTTTTTTTTAAATTTTCGCCGAAAATCAGATTTCGGCAAAATTTTCCGACCTAAAGTAGTTTATGCCTCATAATTACGTAACGCCTTGACCGATTTTCATGATTTTGGTATCAAAACAGGAGACCCTACCCTATACTATGATATAAATCAACCACACTTTTGGCGCATCAATTTCATTTTCACATGGGGGTGGTAATAACCACCCCCCCACCCCTTAGGTGACGACGTGGTACAAAATACCTTAAATTGCTTATTCCATTGTTAAAGCAATGTAACAGATGTTTAGAAAGTTTTATAAAAGGTTTTTTTAACTGAAACAAACATTTGTTTTCTTCAAACATAGTAACAGTTTATCTTACTTTTTGCCTCGGAGTTATATTTTTTTAAAAGATTAGAACTTTCAGAACGTGCGACTTGATTAAGTTCAGGAGGATTACGGTTAAGCTTGTCAAATCAGAAGACAATTTATTTAAAAGCATAAGTTCTCATAGCCTTTCTTTCTCCATATATCGCCAGAAGATAACGTGGGGTACGTCTCTGATTCTATCAATTTGAAAATAAAACTGATAAGTGGATGAGTAATATTCTACGAATAATTTTTTTCTCCCAGGGGTATAACAACAGTGTCAATATGTTTTAATAAATTGATTTGATATTTTATAGAAGTAATACATAAGAGGTCAATCAAAGGCCGGATTTCTATTTAAAATATCAATTAATTTGCGATGTAATATTTGCACTGTAAATCGGTTATACATAACAATCAAAAAATTTGAAAATTGAAATTAACAGCGGATTATTCAAATGTTTTTTCTACATTGAAACAGATGTTGATTGTGATATATTTTTAGGAAAAAATAACACATTTTTATCAAAATACTCGCTGAATTTCCTGGATTTGTCACATCATAGTAACAGTAATCTCAATTAGCCTGGGAGTGATATTGTCAAAACGATTCGCCATACCATTGACTTATGTCAATACCTGTGACAGACTATTTCAGTGACATCATTTTTCTGACAATTAACGTTTGACGTATATTGTCACGATCTGCCTCGATACTGAATAATACGGAGAAGTCATGTGTCATCATAATATCTGTATTGATTTAGACAGATCTTGTATTTTGTTATGACAAACAAAAGTATATAATAGCTTTGGTTTTAGTCCAGAGAGTGTATCAGAATTATAAGAAAATAGGTAGGCGAACAAAAAACAAATATGCCGCTATAGTTAGTCAAAATATATGTGTGTTTTATTTGACACTAAGGAACAAGTTATGTATGTGAAAATTGTAAAATTCACAGAAAGTGAGCTGCAGTTACCTTTATTATGTGTAATTTGACACTTTCCTTCATTTGAATAAATTTACACATTTTCATAACTTATCTATAAAATGATTACCATATAAATTTGGTTGATTAGTTCAAGACT
>JXSR01S005495.1:10204-21049 GCA_000969725.1 Ophiothrix spiculata | reverse complement strand
CAATTCATTCAAACATTGTCTCCTGACAAAATGGACTGGTTTATGTCCATTTGAACTTTTTCAGATTTTTTAAAATAAAATAAGGAACTAATTGTAAACACGGGCCCTATATACAAAAACGTTGAAACATTCCTTTTTAGATAAGAAGCCCCTTTTATTGCAAAACCATAACGGGAAGCAACTAATATGGTTTGGTTAAAGGTTATGATTAGGGTTAGGGTTCGGGAATGCATTAGAATTTAAGGTAGGGTTAGGGCATAGGGTTAGGAGTTAATATTAGGGATATGATTAAGGATAAGGGTAGGGTTAGGTTAGGGTTAGGGTTAAGGGTAGGATTGATGCTAGGATTTGGGTTATAGCAAGGGGCTTGGGATTAAGGTTTTTAAACACGGTATGTCATGTTACGGTCGCTGAAGGGAATATAGGAATGTGGTGAGATATAATAGTAACTTAATGTTCAAAAGGTCTTAATCTTATCATTGCCATTATCTGGATAGAAGCCAAGCAAAACCGTGAAGAACTTTGTACATTTCTAAGTAGGTCATAGATTTACCTTAAAAATGGTACAAGAATGGGGATGCCATGTGTATCAAAGATATGCTTATTTCGTTCGAAAATATCCAATAAATGCAGGATGGAGCTTATGCTCACCCTTCGTTACCTGTTCGCAATCTTTTGAAAAAGATGTTTGGCATCTGAGTGACTGGAAGGGCACCTCAAATTGATTGGTCCTAAAAATCAGTGACTGAAAATGGTATAAACTACTGTCGGTAGCATATTTAGTAATGAAAAAACACCGTCAAGATTACGTGATTTGAACTTGTTGCACGAGCCAATGTTAATGCCGAGTCAAGTGTCAGTTACGTGTTTTGCTATAAAGTCGGATTGAAAAATGTGCGTTGGCAAAATAATATATTTGAAATTTGTGCATTTTATATATAGAGTACACATGAATTGCTTGTGTTATCTATTATCTCATATTGATATGAAATCAGGAAAAGTTGGGTAAGAATATATCCTTCTTGTTTTAAAAGTTTCTCTTTAAACTCTAATGACTTTTTAAATGGTAATTTGTAACGAAACTAGACTGGAAATTCAAATCTAAAGAATTTACAATGCATTAAGATGTGAATTCTGAATCTTTCAAAAGTTTTGTCACTTACTATATAGTATGTCAAGCTTATCTTTCAGACTTATTTCTAAATCTTGGGAATTTAGAGACGTCTGGCCATTTTATATTTGGCTATAATTGCCTGGAGTGCTTACAACTGACTGTAAATGATCGCTGTTTTAAGTATAATGTATGTTCACCAATTTTTTCACAGATTTTCACTAGATTTTGTTGGTTTACAAACTTAGTTATGACTATTTTATCACGCTCTATGCCTCTATCGCTTATTATTTTCCCGACCTTTCAACATGTTCAACGACGCCCCAGAGGATAAAGTCTCAAAACTAGAAAATCATTCGTTTCGACATATATCAATTATTGAATATTTAAGTGTATGTGTCATGCCAAAGTTTTCAGAGCAACAAGTTATATAATGCAATTACTTGTAAAGTAAATTTAGCACTGCATTGCTTGTAATGTCGCGATAGACATGTAGATGTCAAGTTTAGTTTATTATAAGTCTAGGTAATATTTTCTTCTCACATTTACTTGTATCCGCTAGATGCGAACAAAAGAAGACTTCAGGACATTCCCATCATGCATCGCTTTCGATGGGATTTTGAGTACGGGTTTTTAATAAGCGGGTTCAGGGATGAAACATAACATAATTAGCAGACCTCATCCCAATTTTGCATTTCAGATTTGTTTTATCCCTATACCCTCTCATTACAACCCATACAAAATATCCTATTTGAAGCAAGGCATGATGGGAAGGTCCTAATATCTTCTTTTGATGCGAACCATTAGCTACAGGAAGGATGCGTCTTCCATCCTACTGGACCTAAGAAAATCCCTCTAAAGCTTCTAAAACACTTTCAATCCCACACAAACAGGTGTTATCTTAAGTAACAGGTTTGTAGACTTTGATAACATTTTTAAGACGGAGGGCTAAAGCTTTCATTGGGCTTCGCAATATGGGCACCTTTTTAAGAAATAAAATTTGATATTCCTCTTGATAAATTATATATAGTGCCTTTGATGTCTCAATGTTTGCACTAAATCATAACTATTTTGCGGTATTTTGTCAGATTTTGGAACTACATGTATGCACAGATTGCCAGGTCAGGCTTAAATCAGGATATGCTAATAATATTGTACGTCATTTGTTTATAGGCCAATTAACAATTTACGTAATATTTCTGCTATGACGGAATCAGTTACAAGCTTTCTAACAGCAACAGATGATTATGTGAATTTGGGAATACTAATGTTATAACTTTGTTTTGTTGTAAGAAACATACTTTCCTAAACGCTGAATATTCTGTACCATAAAAATATGAATTTTACTTTATCAGTACAAAATATGAAAAAGTACTTGAAAAACCTGTTGTGCACTTACCTGTATAAAACTGTATCAAAAGTAAGTTGTCCACTTGATGAAATGTGTGTATGTATTTTCTCGGTAATCTCGTGGCAGGTTAAGCAAAATATTTTGGATTATATTCCATTTAGTATTAAATCCATGGCAAGGTATGTAAGTTACATTTGTAGTATAATGCAATGAATAAATGTCAGCAGCAGGTTAAACGACATCATGTAAGCCGAGGTGAAGTATTTGTTTAGTAAGCTCGATCTGCTGTGCGATTTAGGGGAAATCGCCCAACTCTATACTGCACGGATTTCTCACTGGGTCACATTAGGGAATTCCTGCCCTCGAGTCTTAGTAACGTAGCGTTTTAAAATTTTGTTTATCTTTAGGTGTAAACCATTGGATAACCAGACCGTGATTGTGAAAGTTTTTTTTGTACGGGAGATTGTGAAAGTTTTTTTTTGTACGGGAGATTGTTTCACTATTACTTTTCAAACAATTTCCAGTGATCCAACATGTATGGTAAGCCTACTTTTGATAATATTGTATTTCCTCTTTCTGTCTGTACTATTTTAGCCGTACTATACTAACCAAGTGAAATACAATGACTCATCCCTAAAATAAGAAGTTATAAAGTAACGCCAAGCGCGCTGACTAGTTTGCACTATTTGGAGTCAAATATTTACGAAAAGTGAAAAATCGAGGTACTGAAAATACATTCATTAAAGTATTCTTATTGAACCAAGACGGTACTGCATTCCGCTTCAAGCTCAATTTCAAATTTGCTTTGGTTTGAACTAAGCATGTCATGTCAATAAGGCTTCGATTATATTACCAAGATGTGTACTTTGAACAATATTCGATACGCCGCGGCGAAGTTACTAATGTTGGGACAAAGTGGAAATCAGAAAAAAATAAAATAAAACACGATTTTAATTTCTATTCTATTTCTCTGGTATTTAACAAAAAGCAGATGTAACTGTTGTTGTAAAAGTATATTGCATTCTATCCTTTTACACTTTATGGTAGATATGTTATTTCATTTTAATATAATTTTATAAATGTTTACAAATATTTTTAGTTGATTTTGATAGATTTATTGTATTTTGATACCACCCTTATATCAAGGGGGGTTGGGGGTTGGTGCGGTGGGGGCGTCGCACCCCCAAATTTGACAATGTACAAAAAAGTCCACAAAAAATTCCCTAAATGTCCACCAAAAGAACAGACAAAGCACCAAAACACGTAAATGTAGGTCGTTATTTATTAAAATCCACACAAAATGCTTGGAAAAACCGCTAAAAACCTTTTTTGTTGGCTTGTTACTTTGTTAAAACCACTACAATTAGTTTAGGGTCGACCAAAACGAAATATTTTCCTCCAAAAGGTCCACCTTTTAAAAATCCGCACCCCCTTGAAAAAATCCTGGCTGCGGGCCTGCTTATATATATAAACGATTATATATTTGTACGAACTGAAATATTACATGCCTTCGGAAAATTCATGTTAAAGATTTAGTTTGTTTCAAATTTGGTATAAAAAGGTTTTGTTAATGTCAGCAACATTATTGAGACAGAAAGACGTAATATTTTTGTTGTTTTATACCAGTTCGGCGGAACTCACAATTCGGATACGCCGAATTTGGATACTCCGTCCGTATCAAAATTCTGATACCCGTATCCGAATTTGGATTAAAAACAGCTGAAACGGGATATCAGCTGAAATGCATATTCAGCTTCGCCGCGCACCATACCGGTGTCATCTAAATTCTAAAAAAGTATTGGCCAAATTATTTTGCCTTCTGTAATAAGGAGCTATCAGGACATGTTTCGAAGCTGTCCCGCTGGAATTGTACAGATGGAAATGACACTTCCACAGATACATTTATCAAAAATGCAAGAAAGATGTTCTACATGTACTTGCCAGCTTGCGCTATCGATTTGCTTCCTGCGCCACGATAGGCGTATCATAATTCAGATACCCCCACAATTTGGATACGAAATGTACGTGGGTATCCAAATTCGGATACGTATCCGAATTGTGAGTTCCGCCGAACTGATACAAATTATAAAGCATGCAATACGTTAATCATAAATCTGAGTGCAGTTGCGGAGTCCATAATTTAAGAGTTCTATTTTACTAACATATTTAAATGGAGGATACCGCTCTTCAGTACGATATATGTCAACAGTCGAAAATCGAAGTGAACAAAACTACCTCATGTTTTCTTGCTCATAAATGCCTTATTTTGCCATGGCATCTAGTGTATGCAAATTGTACGAAGCAAACCAGAAATATTCAACTTTCATTCATATCTTCAGAAATATTCTGACTTTTATTTGCAGGGGAAACTTTCCCAGGGCCGCATTTTACCTGGTAGTTATATATACACGTGAATTAATTTTAAATTAAGTAAATACATATCGAACTTGGTAGTCGTCAACATGGAAAGTAACAAAGAAAAAAAAAAGAGACCATGCTTCAAACGTTTCCATCAAGTTATCCAAATATTGATAGAAAGCTAAATTATATTATACTCCCAAGGTGAAAACGAAATCTAAGTTTTTGTTTCATCAGTTCGAAACTAAATTTATTAACATGATTAAGTTTTGAATTAAATCGTTATTCTAACTAAAACATCTATATAATGATTACCTAAAGTCTCTCCAAACAAATTAGACATTATTTTGACTTTTTAAAAGTGAAAAAATAGAATGAACTTCAACGATATTAATAACATTATTTTCACATGTTAATAGAAGTGGTACATATTGAAGTGTTTTAACAACATGTGATTATCCTTTTCACGACTATTAAAAATAGCAGCAGCAACAACAACAACAAAAAACACTTCGTTTAAGTTTCATAAATATGCTTTTGGTAGATATTGATACTTTTGGTGAAACAGCATTTTTGTAAAAGTTATTCATTGCGTACTATTAGCCTACATACTGTTACATAAGACGCACTTCGTCTAAAATTGTCATCATACTTAAAAGTCCGGAATAACCGAACTGTTTTATTATGATCAACAACTTCATTGATCATTTATCTTCGTTGTATGTATAGTTGTAGAAATGAAGGGGTAGGCGCAATATAGTGCTAACCCACACCTACTTTTCGACCACCTTTGTCCTGGTTTTGAAACATATGCATTGTCATTTAAAACAAGTTATTACGTCATTTTTCAATTAATTTTGGGCAAAACATCTCTGGTTGAGTTTGATTATCACCATAATGTATACTATTTTCAGCAACATCATTGTATGGCTAAGATTTAGCCGTGGCTTAAAAATCAGACAATATGGTAAATTAGCACTATATTGCCCCTGAATTTTATTCAGCGCCGTAGATCATTTAGAAACACTGGATTTTTTCTGGAATCACTGAATTCATAATCCTTGTATCAAGTACTCTTAGATCTTGCATTGTGAAAAAGAAAAAAACTTTGGCATCTTGTGTTTCTAGAAATTTAGAAATTGTAATATGCAAGACCTCGGGGCAATATAGTGCTAACCCTCACTTTTACAAATGGCTGCTTGTTTTATTGAAATCACATGGGACTCCAAAATTGGTCAAAATATCTTTATTCGCCCATGTACTTGATCATGATAAACTTTTCGAAACCTATTTTTCATCTTTATAGTTTAAAAATCATTCAAATCAAAACCAGTAACTTGTGCAAAATGAGGGTCACCCTCCCCTTCAAATATCAGATATGCATGTTTCCTCTCCAAATGATTTCATTATATTTGAACCCATTTGGGTGATTTGGCTGTACACTGAGCATCATTCCCCGCTTGCGCAGTGCTACGTAAGTTTTTTTTAGAGAGCCAGCGTAAGGCAATACCAATTTAACAAAACCTCTCCCTTGATTGAATTAAGCGAATTATAATTTTTCATATAAGGATTTTTGTTTTACAAATTCTATACTTAACTCTAACTTGTAGCCTATTATCGATCATAAGCAATAAGTCAAGAATTTGTCATGCTGTTTAAGGGGGTGGGGAGGGATATAAATTTTATAATGTAACCTATGCTTTGTGTGTAGTTCAATGCGGTGTTATTTCAGAAGAGTAAAAACTGCAGCAAAATATTTGGTACCATTAGATGGATTCTAATCTTCTATTAAACGCAATAATTTTTGATCAGTTTAAATTCTTACTAATCTTTGAGATAAAGTAATAAACCCCCAATTGTTCTTGGAAAAAGAGTAAAAATATCTTTAAGGCTGGGGTAGACCTTCAACTAGCATAAATGGTTTTTGTACTCTAACTCTCAAACTAATTGCATAGAATATATAAAAGTATACATTTTAAGAAGTGGATTTTTACCCTGAACATAATGGTGATATCGGTTTGGCCCAAAAATTTCTGGAAAGCCTAACTAAAATTTGCATTCGTGAAATTTTGAACTTTTTCGCTTTTTGGAATTTAGAAACAAATGTCTAGGAACCGTTTTCTCAAATTTCTGATTTTCATCTTATTTTTTGAGAAAATGGCAAAAATAGGCCAAAAATTGCCATTTTGGTGGCAGCGGTGGGATTTGTTTACATTTTTTGACCTATTTTTGGAATTTTTTCAAAAAATAAGATGAAAATCACAAATTTGAGAAAACCGTTCCTAGACATTTGTTTCTAGATTCTAAAAAGCAAAAATGTTCAACATTTCATAAATGCAAATTTTAGTTAGGCTTTCCAGAAATTTTTGGGGTAAAAAATATAGTTTTTGGCATTTTTTACCAAAATTGGAATTTTTGGTCACAAACTGATATCATCATCATGTTCAGTGTAAAAATCCGCTTCTAAAAATGTATACTTTTATAAAGATTATACAATTAGTTTTAGAGTTAGAGTACAAAAACCATTTATGCCATTTAAAGGTCTACACCAGCCTTAAGCGAGAAAAGTTCATATGTAAAATGCTAAGATTACTAATCTTGTTTTCTTTTCCCTTAACATTTGCAGATAACGTGTAGATAGAAAGTAAAATATGCCCATATAGATGGCCTACTTTAATAAGTTTTGAAAGTGCCTACAAACAACTATTCTAAGGTTCCTGTCAAAACCTTAAGACGAAAATGTTCTCCTCCTCACTGAAAGAAAATAAAAAATGTTCTAAAATGAACTCTTCTTTCTACGAGTGTACAGGAGTTAAGAGAGTCATCCTTTTGAACGGATCAGATTGAAAAAAAGTAAAAACGCGGTAAGTGGATTTATAAAGTATAGACTGTATCTTGCTATATCAAACATGTATATATGTGATGACTCACCCTGAAAAGGGGGACTTTGCGACATAACACTTTTCGAGAAACTGATGAAAATAGGCAGCAAAAAAATAAAGAAAATAATAAGAATTTCTAGTAGATTTTCTGTTGTAAAATTTGATCAATTTCAACAAGTAAGGTGTCATTTTAAAGTTTAGAAAATGCTGTAACAGATGAAATGATAAAATCAGAATTAATATAATCTGCAAAGTCCCCCCTTTCGGGGTGAGCCATCACATATAATATACATGTTTGATATAGCAGATACTACTTTAAGTTAAGAAAGAACATTGATTGTCTGCTCATTTCTACAGGATTTCTCCAAGGGAAAAGAAAGTAGCTTGCAATTTATATGTGAAGCTGAATTCAGACTCGACGCAAACGCAAACGCACGACGCACCGAGCATGTGCAGTTGAGGAATTCCGATCAGTCGATATCAAAACGCAACACCACTTGCGGCAACGCAAATCGAGTTGAAAAAAGCTGAACTTTCCATTGCGTTTTCATGTTTTCAATTTCCGTTTGCGTTTTGAGTGTGAATTCATTTGCGGTGCTGTTTGCGGTGAAAATTATCGGAAACGCAACTTGCGTTTTGATTATGAATTCAGCTTTATACTTATATTGTGTTTTTGCTTTGTTGGACAGTCAGAGCTTATTAGCATAATAGCTTACTTCTAGTGTCATGTGAATGTAAATAGGTACATGTAACTGAATACTATTGTTTCATCTGTAGATCTGCGACGGTTAAAGTTTCTGATTTTTCACAACAATGAATTTGAGTTCACCTTTGGGAAACTTTGATCCAGCACTATGTTGTACTCTTCATTGAATATCATTATTTGATCATCGACATTAAACTTACGGTGCTTCGGAAACGCGGATAAACCGGATTTTAGTCATTGTACATAAAATATCTTATCACCGTTATCAAAATTTGAGATAAAACCTTCGACCTATATTGATTCAGCCTACTTATTAAACAATAAGTTTCGCTTAATCATTGTGCTTTTTCAAATATACATTAAGTGTACGGACGGCACAATAATAATCTTGAATACGAGAAAAAAATCATAATTAAATTCCATTATTACGAACTTGTATTTTCGTTCAGAGAGCGCGTTTTCAACTGGAACAATTTTTATTGGGACACATTGCTGTCGTTGTTAACACCATTGTGTTTGGAATCCATAGTTTGACTCTTGTTTACGCGACGTGTTGTAGTCTATCAAACTCTGTCTGAACTGAAATGTAATTTGAATGTATTTGGAAATGAAATGAACCTTGTATACTCAAAAAATAACCAACATGTTCTTGTATTGTTTAAATTCCTGATTAAACATGCCTTTGGCGTAAAGTCAGGTTTTTGCCTACTTACACATGTCAGATTATTACAATTTTTGGCGTACATAATATGGAATAGAGTCTTTAGTTTATACATGAACCTTTACCTGTGACTTCATGTCCATGATCAAGGTCAAAATGGCGTCAAAAGAAAAAGTTGACTCCTTTTTCACCGAAACCTCATAATTTTATGACGTTCGGACAATTCGACAGACTTCAGGCTTGCTACTTATTATTGAATTACAAAGAATATTGTACAAAATAGTGGCGTTAATTTTGAATGATAATGTAATAAACTTGCGCTGTTTTGCCTGCCAAAGACGGCTAAGATCTCCCCGTTTTAGCGTTGTATAACACGTTTTTAATACATTCCTTAGTATCCCTTTGACCATTTGTATAGTTTACTTGAAAATTGAGCATTCCATCGAGGCAAAAATTACAATTTTCTGTAAACAAAAGATAAATGCACTAGCGGTCAATTTTAAATTATAAAAGATGCGATATTATTTTTTCTGTCATGTATGATTTAGGTTAATAGAATACGGACTCCATTATGCTCTTAAAATGAGTGCTGTGTCAAATTAACTCGGCCCTAAATGAGTACACAAGTCTATGGCAAGCTTGATATTCTAGATGTTACAGTCTAGTATTCAGCACATTTTGTAACATTACTGTTAGCAATGAGTCAAAGAATCAACCATTTGTATTGCCTTGAACACTTTGAACAAGTGTTACATGTACCTGGTGTTCTGAATTGTGACACACTGTGTGTTGGATCTTTTTAAGATCATGTGTGTCTAGAAAGTATATTCAGCATGCAACCGGAAAACGTAGGCTAGTTTAAAGCAATACTATAAGATTTTGGTCAAAAATGGTTTATAGTAAAAACAGCATAAAATGGAGGAATGTGACTATCTAAAAGCGTTTTCGAGTGTATTTTCTGAAAGAAATTGTTTTGCCACCAAGAAATGGATAAAAAGCACATGTATGCTTTCCTATACTAAGACGTGTGGAATTAAATTCGGGATCCCGAATTTAATTCAACAAATGGCCATAACAGAAAAAGTAAGCATCTTTGAGGGAAATCGTTTGGAGGGTATTCATATCTACCAAAAGTAAACCCAATAAGCCCCAAAAATCAAAACGTCATGGGTGGGAGGGTGCGCTTCATTTTTAACACTTTATAGTATTGCTTTAATCGGAGTTGCACACCGTGTGTTCTACGTTTTGTGTGTATGCAATAAGAACACTAAGTGTTCCAAATATGAACACACTGTGTGCCTTCAGGACAAAATATATGGCATCAATTTTCTGATTTAGAAAAAGCATTTTTGTGATGCATGTTATTTTTGAACAAAGCGTGTTCATTTTGAATACAATGTGTTCATGTCTTGAACACAAAGTGTTTTGATTTTCCATGAATTAATGTTTAACACTCGATGAATAACAGTCATTGAACGTGTCGCGTTGTTCCGGGTGAATACACCAAGTGTTCAAAATAACTTTGATTTGCCATCAAGCAAAGAGTATAACCATTCAGAAAACCAAATGCATTCTCCCTAAACACTTGCCGCTTTTACATGTTCAAAAAGTGTTACAATCAAGTGTTTAAAGCTAGAACACTTTTTGGGTGTGTTTAAAGAATTCTGAATAACACTATTAACTAGTATTAAAATAATTTAATGCATTTCACAACTTATTTTACAATCAGCTAAATATTCCTGACAAAACACTGCTGCCATATATATATGTGTTCGG
>JXSR01S005494.1:26271-37864 GCA_000969725.1 Ophiothrix spiculata | reverse complement strand
ATATTGGTTGAAACAAACTCTAGTTCATATTTATTGACGAATAAGTGGTGGCTGATGTCTTCATACATTACTATCTAGTTTTAATTTTATTTATGTGTCGATATTGGTTGAAACAAACTCTAGTTCATATTTATTGACGAATAAGTGGTTGCTGATGTCTTCATACATTACTATCTAGTTATAATATTATTTATGTGTCGATATTGGTTGAAACAAACGCTAGTTCATCTCTATTGACGAATAAGTTGGCTGATGTCTTCATACATTACTGTGTGGTTGTATAGCTGTCAGCATTTTAATTCCCTCCTTCATGATACTTCTCATGTTCAAATGAATAAGGTGTGAACCTTATCCAATTTAGTACATCAAGAAACCAGCTGTTAAAACTGTTCCCCTGTGAATAATAGAATGTGGTCTACCTGTTTGTCTTTCTTTGAGAATTGACTGTTCGGGATCACCATGCCAATTCATGCGGGCAATTATTGATGATTCACGCATGACAAATGATGAATGGATGATATTAGGTATTATAATGTTAAATTGGAAACCAGTGATCCACTCATTCAGTCACTAAAGTGATAGTGAATGGTATTGGAATGAGCAGTTGTAGACAATCAGCAAAACTCATTGCTATATTGTGCGATCAGGTGACCTCACCTCACTTACGGTCATTATTTATGTATGTCACCGTTTCCCTGTATCTGCCAACCATATTGGAAAGTTATATGTATAGTCATGAAAGTCACAAATCATCGTGTGGATTCATAACTTCACATGTATTGTAAGCCATCCTTGTTGCAAGGTGTGTATTGCATTGTGGCAATGTAACTGAGTCTGTTCAATTAAGTACGCAGCAATCTGTTCCGTTCCATTGAGTACGCAACTATAAGTAAGTTTATCTTTTTATTTTTGCTGATTTTACTTCCTTTGTAATCAATTTTGACTTATTTTTCCTGATCATTCTTGAATTTTGTAAAATATGAATTTTTGCTAATTTTAAGGATAAATGACTTCTCTGTAGTCAATGATTTCATTTTGAAATTTGACTAAGGAAGTGTAGGTCATATGAAACTGAGAAACAGACTGCACATCTTATTAAAATAGTAACATATTGAAATTGTATTGGTCTGGGGCCTTATTAAAAAACACATCCACCCAACATATACCTATAATGTGTTGCAAGTTACAATTGCCAAATATATTCCAGTACTTGATTTTATTCAACAATTGATGTTATAGATGTTAATATTACAGAATGACTTAAAAAACATCTATATATTCCAGGAATTTCCAACAATGTTTTTACTATAGAGGCCATGAAAATCATAGAAGTGCAAGCTCAGAATCCACTGAATGCAGTTCTAAATTTAGTATGTTTCTGTATGTGTGTTGGTCTGGTTGGCGGGCCAAATATCACTGATTTGCAACCAAGATAGGTCAGTCTAGTTTGGAACGCAAGATTTAGTCCTCTAAACTAGACAAACTCTTGGACTACCATTATCAGTTCGGGAAAGGTCGTAATTCATGTACGTAAATGAATTTATTTACCTAAAGGAATTCCTTTACTGTTTAGTAATGAATTCATTTACTCTTGACTTTAAATCAATTTTTAGAATCAATCTATAAAATTTGGAGAACATTTTAAAGCATTTTTGTTGTTGAATGGATCCTGCTCTACAAATTTAGCTATGAAATTTTCAACTCTATCTGCCAAAACTTGTAGCATTTTTTTAAAAAAATACAGAAAAAGTTTGGCAGACAGAATTTAAGATTTCTTCACTTAATTCAATATGAAAATGATTTTCATAGGTTAATTGCTCCAAAAGCTGATTCAAAGTTAAAGTAAATGTATTCATTTACTGTATAGTAAACAAATTCCTTTACAGTAAATGAATTCATTCGTCTCCTTGTTTCCTTGGGCAAGAAACTTTACTCTACTTGCTCTGTGGTCGGACAGTCACGTAAAGCCGTGGGTCCCCTGTACAAAGAGACTCCTTCATGGGGTAGGCATATTATGCAAGTACTTGTATCATTGATTGATTGATTGATTTACGTAAATGAATTTTGACCTTTCCCAAACTGATATGTGCAGTTATTTAGCTTATTGTGTCAGTTCATCTCAAACCAACTGTAAATGCAGACTCTTGGTCCTCAGAATAAGTTAATTTTCATACTCTAGATCATATTCTGAATGAAACTTTGCAGGTGTTCTGAAGCAAGCATAAAGTTTGTGAATCTGCAAAAAGATTAATCTGCAAAAGTACAACCTTTGCATGCATTCTAATTGTAATGCAAAATGAAGTGTGCCGCATTTACGGCTGGTTTGAGATGAACAAACACATTTTGTATTCTAACATGTATGTGTATCTACAATCCAGTGTCTCAATCCAGCAGCTCATATCTTGATATATTTTCTGACAAGTGTTTCACCCCTTTTCATGTAATTATTCAAAAAAGAGTAACCTATAAAAACATAAATGATACTACTATTGAAATAATTTCATTTCCTACAGATAATGAACATGTGAACGCAATAAATGCATGCAGTATTAAAACAAGCATATCACCTTGCGTTATATGAACAGCTTATTTTTTCACACGATCATGGAGTCTTATGACCAATCAAGGTACGCACAGTGCATTTTCATTATCGCCGAATAGTCACACATGCTCAAAGTACGCACCCTGCAGATTTGTTCTGTAGGAAGATAATGATTTTAATAATGAGTAGTATGCTATTTATACTACTATTACTAGAGAGGGCAAAAATAAATGTAAATTTTCCTAGCAAACTTATGGTAACATGGAAAGCAGTCCCAATCATTGTAGTTGCTGTACCCTTCAATTAATATTAAATTCAAAACACTAAAAAAAGATCAGTTTGAATTTATTTGGCATGAAGTACAGATGCTGTACACAGCACGGATGCAATGAATGTGCAAAGGGGGGAAATTCAAAAAAATAGTGACCTAGAAAGTAATTAAAAAAGATTCCTGCGTAGCGCATAGCCTTTTTGACTAAAAAAGCGCTTAGGGTTTTGGGCCTAAGGAAGCTGAGACAAGAGTTCTTCTTTTTTTTTTTGGCCTAAGCGATGCTCCAGAGTTAACCGAAAGGTTACATGCTTGCAATCAAGCATGTGATCAAGCATGTGTAGAGATACAAGCAAATTAAACTTGTAAATTATTAAGAAGATAAAAAATGTGCCTTTTGGTAAAGGGAATGGTCATTGTATATATAGCCAAATCAATATTCTTTTAAGCAATTCAAAAATGTATATTTTGTCAAAGGCTGCCATGAAAGTACTTTGCCATGTGGCGTGTCACATATTCAGGCGAGGCGCAGTTGATCCTGCAATGGCAATGACATTCAGCAGGTGATGATGTCCTGTACCATACCGAAGCAGAACCCAATTACAAATTTGTCATACAATTCGATTATGGAACTATTTGTTATTTTTTGTATTGATTAGCTTTATTTCTATAAAATTAGACAAAAAGAAACTTCTTTTGGTAAACGTTTCACTTGTTTTAATACTGTGCATCTCTATATTATTTCGGGGGAAATGTGCCTCAATGTGCTGATCAGGGTTTCAACCCACAAATTTGAATGAATGAGGAGAGTAGATGCTTCAACTGTTCAAAGTGTCCATAAAGTATAGTGTTAATATGTAAGTAAAGGGTGAGCATCTTAATGAAATAATGTGCCAAAGAACTTATTTTTATTTTGCAATTTATCATTTTGATATGTATGTTTTTATGAGCAAATACTGTTGAAACAATCAGTGTCTTCTCAATATGTTTTTCTGTATTTCTGTATGATTGTTCGATAGTTATATTATGGATAGAACGGCCAGTTTGAATTGAATTTAAGTATAGTGCATTGGCCTATTGTGGCAAAATACCGAGATGGGCATGCAATATCTTTTTACGTACATTATCAATAGCTTGGAATGTACGTACACCCATGTAGATTCCAGGAATGTACATCCAAATGATAATAAATATAAGCACTTCACACACTGCGAGTGACTGTGAACAAAACTTTGACAAGGTTGTTCGCAAAGCACACATCCCTCCTGGTGGTGGTTTGTAAAGGATTTCAATCATCTCTAGGTAATAGTTGAAATCCTTTACAATCCAGTATCAAGTGAGATGCGTTGTTCACGAACCGCCTTGTAGAAATTCTGTTCAAAGCCACTCTGGCATTCAGTCACCCAACTATATTGTTATATCTACAAAGTTCTGGTGCTGAAAATATTAAAGGTCACCCAAAGTTTGGAAATACCAAATATTTAATAAGATCACCAAGAACCTGTTTTCATTAGAAATTTAATATTATCCCAAATTTTCAGTAAGTCATAAAAATCACTAGGCTATAAACCAAAGATTTAAATTTTTCCAATGTGATTCACCACATCAAAATGTAGTGCTTCTCTGAAAGTGACATGCCCACAAGCATTTTTAGAAAAAATTGATCTGACATGGTCACAAAAATCACAATATTTTCATTGTTTTAATATTTTTCCACTACTATAGTACTAAAATAAAAGTTGTGGAAACCATTCACTTCAAGGTACCAAATTATAACCATATCTCAAAATAATTTTCAACTTCTAACTTTCATTTCGATGCGGCAGGTCACAAATGTTCTTCATACGAAAGTATAGCTAAAAAGTACACATTTCTCTAATGTTGAATAAAGTGTAATGGAGGGAGACTGCAATTTTTATGTTTATGTGAATACAAAATCCAAAGAACTTTAAAAAATAGCAATATATATTATATAAAATGGTTTGAAACAGATGTTTTCACAAAAACAGGGTGTCCCGTTCCTATTCAACACAATATAAAAATCAGAATTCTAGGGTGTTCAAATTGAAAACAATTTAAAATTGTAGCCTTTGTTGTTTTGTTTAATATTGAAAAGAGAAATGATAAGAAAACTTATCATGGATGTATTACTTACTTACTGCTATGATGTAATCATACAATAAATATTTTATACATGAATATATGATCAATGTGATTTTATTTTTAAGATGAATATTAAATTGCCATATGATGACAGATTTCAGTGCCAGAATTGTGTTCAATTTTGTCTTTGTTGTACATGTAATATACAGTGAAAACATGTTACTCAACTTATTGAAATAAGCACTTGCTTTTAGATTAAGCGGATTTTGTGTTAACCAAATTTAAACCAAGCAGAGGCTTGGGCACTATGACTGGTATATGCTGCAGAAGTGACATGTCATAATTTATGCAAAATCACCCCAACATGTGTGATGTGGTTCCGAACAAATGAGGACCCTAGAACCAGAAAGGGGTTAAGTCACATTGAGTACAAACTGAGAAAATGGCACAAACATCATATCATTTGTGTTGTCTTGAATGGTATTGCTGTATCTCGCAGTGACTCTTACACATGCTCTGATCATCAGTACAGAATGTAGAAATGAGAATTCTGTAGCAGGAAATTGACACAACTCAATTTTCAAGATTTTGTGACTTAACCCCCTTTTAGTTCTAGGGTCCTCAAATGTGGTGGGCATTTTTACCACACATTAAGTCTATGGGGAGTAGTTTCTAGTTTAATTTTAGTACCCTTGAATCCAAATGAAGCAAAAATAAGCATAAATAATAGTAATGTGTTATAGAAAACAGACCAGAAGGTCATCCATGTTACTATTTTTCAATTAGTGAAAAAAAAGCGAGTGAAAAAATAGTCTGATTTTGTATGTATGTATATGCCTATTGTGTTAATACATGTGATCAGTGGATCCACTGTGGACATGATCATTTGTTTGGAACAAATAGGCGGGTCTTTTCACATCGTGAATTGATACAGATAAGGGGCCACTTCAAAACTCAACCGGCGGCTGACCACCCCGAACCGCCTGTACTGGGCTGTTGCAATTGTTTATTACAATAGCAACCGCCCCGAACCACCGGTTCTG
The DNA here is from genome assembly GCA_000969725.1 of Ophiothrix spiculata. Taxonomy (NCBI): domain Eukaryota; kingdom Metazoa; phylum Echinodermata; class Ophiuroidea; order Amphilepidida; family Ophiotrichidae; genus Ophiothrix; species Ophiothrix spiculata. The sequence goes on along the minus strand of JXSR01S005494.1, from coordinate 31,908 downwards.
CGCGGTCAACCACCGGTTGAGTTTTGAAGTGATCCCTAAGCATGTGCGTAGATAAACACAAATGCAGCAGACGCAATACAAATCGTATGTGTGACTCACGCATCGGTATCCATAGCGTGTGTGTTGGTGAGATAAGCTTTGCTTGTGGATGAAGAAAACCTAACAATTCATGCCTATTTAGTGATGATCAAAGTATAGCACGTGTAGGGCTCATGCAAGAAATTACGTAACTACTTCCGCAGCATATATGTTAGAAATTCCAAAGAGTTCATGACATAAATGATGCATGATAATCAGGGGTTATAGGTAAGAGATTAAATGTGACAGTCTTTGTGACAAGTAGAAGTCATCTTAGCTTTTAATCCTTTGAGGAGGACTATTGGTCAATTCATAGTCGGCCCCCAAACAAAATGTTCGCTATCAAACATTTTGTTGTAATGTCAAACTATGGGCGGCCATATGTGTCAAAAAAGGTGTTAACAAGAGAAAGGTGTCTAAAAATTGATAAGGGTGTCTATTACAATGAAAGGGTGTGTTATGGTCTCTAACCCAAAACAGCAAGTAGAATCAAGAATGGTGGCTAAAACCAACAACACCTATGCCACCCATAGTTTGACATCACAACAAAATGTTTGATAGCGAAAATTTTGTTGGAGGCCGACTCTGAATTGACCCTATTTCGAGTAACCAAGTAAAGGTTACTACTAATTATAGTCTGGAACAACACAAATGCACTATCCCGGCATTTTATAAAGAATAACTTGTGGGAGTATGTCAATTATAGGAATGGTCTATAGGTGTGGGGTTTTTTGCCCTACATTTATTTTCGCACATAACGAGTCTAGCGCAAAAATAAATGTATCGTGAAAAAATGGTATGCAATTACTGCTAACGTTTAAAAAAATCACAAGCGCGAAAATAATAATGCGCAAATTGATTTATATAATTAGCTGTGTGCAAAATAAGGTTTACAGTGGGTAGTTATAGGTATATTTTGTTTTGGAACTTGTTGCGGATTTTAGCTGGTAGATGCAGGCTTTTATTCATAAACATGTAAAACTGTCAAAAGAATTACAGGCATGGGATTCTTCCGCGGATTTGCAGATTTCCCGTTAAACTGTTGGCAACAGTGTTGGGGGAGGGGAGGCTTTTTAAAAACATTTCTTCTTGGAATAAGTTCAGTATAATTTTGAGATGAGTCTAATATTGTATATAAGTTGTATATATCAGATGCAAACCCCGAGGAGAGCACTCACGCATATTGGTGATACGGGTATGTGCCACTTTGGAGACCCCCCCTTTTTCACAGCTGATTTGCATTCTATAGTTCTGTATTTTCCTAAAATCGCAGTTCTCAATACTCTTAAAACAAAGTTGTCCGCTCTCTTTCCGCTCCTTACCTGTTACAGAGCTACAGTTGATCATTAGCCCCGGTCATTAGCACGTGTTTAGGGCTTTAAAAACGATGATTTTCAATAAAGATTAATGTTTTTTAAACAAAACACAAAATGTCCGCATAGAGGAATGTTTTACCTATACTCTTGAACAATATTTTGCACTGAACATCAGTTCCCAAGACCCTACATTTTCGATAGTTAAAGAGTTCACAAGACCCTACTTTTTACCTGGCTTGTCAGTTCCCTAGCCACCAAAATTCGTGCTGCCCGTTGCACCGTCCTGTAAAAAAATAAAGTAAGTACCCTCCCCGGGATGCAAACATGACTCAATTTTGCAAAAGAAAACATTCATATTCATATAAGCATTACTATTAAGTGTTACAAATGAAGTGCCTCCTGTCACCCAAAATATCAAAATGTTTGGGGAAAAAATTCAGGCAATCAAACTGATCTCCATTAAATTTGGACATGTATAATAATCCAACTATTTCAACACCACATAATGTTGATATAAGAGTTTTTATAAATTGAGTATTAGATTTACTTTCTTGAAATTATTTAATATAAATAGGGAGACATTTCAGGCCTGCATTGTTCATTCATTATGATGTGGGGGAAGCGTCTGTCTGCCATGAGTCAAACTGGGGGGAAAGGCAGACTTGTAGGTAATTTTTTAGTCCATTAATCTGAAGGAAAATTTAAAGGAAGCAAAATGGAGCTGCAGGTAATGAAATTCCCCTGAATCTTTAAAAACATTGTAACATACTAGAGAGTTGGTATTGTCTTGGAATGCGCCAGCTCATTTTGGAAAAAATGCTTCTGTGTGCTAAATGGCCCTAATAAAAACAAAATTTAAGGACGATGCAATGTCCTTTTCATACAAAAGAAATACATAAGACTCGGCATCTTATTTCAATCATGTGTTTATTCAGAACACTTGCATCAACAAAGCTCATTTACAACTAATTCAATAATGGTGCCTCCGTAGGGCGGGGTCAGTCATATCAAAATGGCTACCAGGAAATATAGTCTCATTTGAATTATCTAAGAATTTGGGAAGAAAACCATAATGTATTCAATCCAGATAAATAGAAGCATTAAGGTAAATACACCCACTAACTCATCTTAATTTTAATGGTATCTTACAAAGAATTTGCAGTAAGCATCTAGTATGTATGACCCCTTTAGCAAATTGTTGCCTACATGTATTTCTAAAATACCTGAATCTGAGCTATCATTCTCAAATGTTGGTTGGTAAATTTCTTTAAGATCAACACATTCTGAGGCACCGCTTCAAAACCTGCAATTGACCTTAACAGCATCAGGCCAGAACTACGGGTTCCAGTCAGTTGGGTCTTTAAAAAGTGTTCCCCATGCAGCCGGGGCTATACTTTGATCATCACCAAATTGTTGGGAATTGTTATCGCCTTTCATTCATCTGTAATCCCATAGACACAGTCGTGCTGTGTTCAACTACACACACCCTTATCTGTATCAATTCATGATGCAAAAATTTGGTGTTGATCAAAGTATATTAAAGGCAATTTTCTGAATAACCACTGTTTATTCAAAACCTGTGTGAGTGTTTCTAGACTTATTTTTCAGTATTGGAATGGCACTGCATAGGCAAGACGTGCCACATTAGTAGGTCTAACTGCCACTACACTTTAGTGAAACTCATAATGATATCGATGATGTGGAAGGCAAAAGGTTTTTATACTTTGAATAAAAAGACATAAATCAAAATCTAGATCTGCATTGCTGTTCAATGTTGAGACTTACCACATGAATGACATAATAGTACAAATTAAAATGCAAGTTACTGCAGATATTGTGTTAAAGAGGTTCCACTCTACTATTCAAGTGATCTCCACACCAAGATCCCCATAAGAGAAATGAACACAATCAAGACATCCGATGGAACAGAAAAGCATTTCAGATGTATAGTTTAAAAAGTCTAGATGCTTTCTGATGCATGGTGTTGTATACGCTGGGCTCCGACGTCTTATCCAAAATAAGATGCCGGTAACCGCTAATCAATCTAAGCACTTGATTGGACCGTATCCTGGGGACATTTGTTTTCAGCTTCAAACATTTACACGTGTGACGCATTGGTTGGTGATTGCACAAATTTCTTGTAGCGCTTAGTTAAACGTGGTGCGTCATGCAGAGGTCACGCATGTAAACATCACCATTTTGTCAACCTCTTCACCAAAACCTTACAATCACGAACGATTGCCATATAGTTAGATAGGGCGAGTGAGCTGGCAAGTTGTGTAATTTTACTGGTCAAAATTTTGACTAATTATGATCAGCCGTTACCTGCTATGATGGGCAGTCTGAACCATAAAGTGAAGCGCCTACATCGGAAGGTGCCAGCACGGCGTTGGTGTTGTACCTTTTTTGTGTGACATGAATCAGTTCAATTTGTGAACCAACTGAAGGCAAAAAACAAGTGTTCCCTCTTAAATTTCCTGAGTTTGCACCAAATCAACTATCATGCTGAAAAGGTGCTTGGCCCAAAATCACTAGTTGAAGCTGAAAATTGGGTAAATAAGCAGGAAAAGAATCTTTATTTCTCAGAAAGGACAACACTCACATAAGATGCAGGTAAACAATTTAAATCTTGTGTGCAGTGTCCGGGAGGAATGAATATTATACTTGTTTTGAGAGTCAAATACAGAACATGCATGACTAATTGGTGATTGCGCATATCGCTGACTATGCATAGTAAAATTGGGTGCTTCTTATTAGAAAAGTTGCACATGTTAACATCACCAATTTGTCAACCTCATCACCAAAGCCTTCAACTCACAGATGATCAACATGCATTCAGATGGGACGAGTGGGAAACAAATTTTCCCTAGTCAGAAATGACTTATTATGATCAGGCTTTACCAATGGTATTTGGCAGACTACACAATAGTGAAGTATATTTATCACATTTACGGTATGTATCAAAAGTTAGCAAAAGTAAGTGTCAGAACACTGGTTACTATCAATACATGTCCTGTGTACATGCAAAGATTTGTGTAAGATCAGGTTACAAAACAGTGAGTGTGGAACAAACAACTAGGAGATCTAGCATCTCATGAAAGTCAACTGTTTTATGTTGATTCATATCGAGGCATTAACAGCAAAACATAGCGGTTTCAAAGCATATCTTGTTTCAAAGGGGTAAAGAAGCACCTTATGGGAAATCCAAGCAACCATGACAGCACTTTTAGTCATCTGAAACAAACCAATCAAATCGAATATCAAGTCACGCAGGCTCACGAGTATCGTATGAGTTGCGTAATAACTTTAACCTTAAGACGCGTACAAGTGAAAAGGTTTTCTTCACCCAACTATAGGAGAAATTGATCACTGCATGTTGTCATGTCTCGCTACATCTGACAGAATTCATACCAGAGTACGCCACCTAGAAAGCTGATTTCATAGTGTCTCATAGCCACCACAATACAAGCGTGACATCAAAAATTTGAAGTGCACAATTTCGACCACGATACATATAAGCATTAACAGCAAAACACAAACAAATGTAGTGCTGACCATTTGTTGCCAGGATAGCGGTTTCAAAGCAAATTCTGTTTCAAAGAAGTAAAGAAGCACCTTACGGGAAATCCAAGCAACCATGACAGCACTAGGAGAAATTGATTACTGCATGGAGATATGCTTAGCAATATTTGTAACTTAAAATGGATGTCATCATGTCTCTCTACATCAGACAGAATTCATACCAGAGTATGCCACCTAGAAAGCTGATTTCAGAGTGTCTGTCATAGCTTCCGCACTACAAGCGTGACATCAAAAATTTAAGTTTACAATTTCGCCCATGATGCTCTTGGAAAATGTTGTGGCAAGCACGACACAGTCTGTCACAAGCTGATATATCTCATTACCTTGTCATGTTGGTCGCAACGTGTCGTTTTCAGTGGCTATAATTCAACTTTTCACACAACAGACCATCATGGCAATATGCAAATGTGACATGCTACATCACAACAGCTCAAAATTGCAAATTTGTAGTCCTTTGTCACAGCTATGTCCAAGGCAACATGTACTCAAACAGGGTGTATCAAAAAGAAGTTTACAGTGATTAAAGTGCCTCAATTTCAAAAAGTATGATACATTCTCTAAATTTGTTTTTTATTATAAGTAAAATAGACCATTATCTTTCCATAACAGAAACCAGAGAGCCACCGGCTCAGTAACCCATGCACGAAAGCCCGTTAGCAAA